>JALGBA010002242.1:0-25134 GCA_023970755.1 Azemiops feae | reverse complement strand
ACTTCCAGCAGCATTCTGGGGCAGTTTAAAAATACAATGAGATCAAATCCGGGGCCCCAGTTACCTTTGTTTGAAAGTCTCACCAGAGTAGAGTTTGTAAAACCTCCCAGCAGCTCTGGGGTTTAAATACAATGGAGATCCAATCAGGCCCCCAGTTACCTTTCGTTGCTGTTCTCCCCAAGACTTAGAGTTTTGTAAAACCTCCAAGCAGCTCTGCGCAGTTTTTAAATACAATGGAGATCCAATCAGGGCCCCAGTTACGTTTCTGTTGCAGTCTCCCAAGACTTAGAGTTTGTAAAACCTCCCAGGAGCTCTGCGCAGTTTAAATACAATGGAGATCCAATCAGGCCCCAGTTACCTTTCTGTTGCAGTCTCCCAAGACCTAGAGTTTGTAAATCCTCCCAGCAGCTCTGGGCAGTTTAAATACAATGGAGATCCAATCGGGGCCCGAGTTACCTTTCTGTTGCAGTATCCCAAGACGTAGAGTTTGTAAAACCTCCCAAAAGGTCTGGGCAGTTGAAATACAATGGAGATACAATCGGGGCCCTAGTTACCTTTCTGTTGCAATCTCCCAAGACCTAGATTTGGAAAACCTCCCAGCAGCTCTGGGCAGTTTAAATACAATGGAGATCCAATCGGGGCCCCAGTTACCTTTCTGTTGCAGTCTCCCAAGACCTAGAGTTTGTAAAACCTCCCAGCAGCTCTGGGCAGTTTAAATACAATGGAGATCCAATCGGGGCCCCACTTACCTTTCTGTTGCAGTCTCCCAAGACCTAGAGTTTGTAAAACTCCCCAGCAGCTCTGGGCAGTTTAAATACAATGGAGATCAAATCGGGGCCCCAGTTACCTTTCTGTTGCAGTCTCCCAAGACTTAGAGTTTGTAAAACCTCCCAGCAGCTCTGGGCAGTTTAAATACAATGGAGATCCCATCAGGGCCCCAGTTACCTTTCTGTTGCAGTCTCCCAAGACCTAGAGTTTGTAAAATCTCCCAGCAGCTCTGGGCAGTTTAAATACAAATGGAGATCCAATCGGGGCCCCCAGTTACCTTTCTGTTGCAATCTCCCAAGACCTAGAGTTTGTAAAACCTCCCAGCAGCTCTGGGCAGTTTAAATACAATGGAGAGCCAATCAGGGCCCCAGTTACCTTTCTGTTGCAGTCTCCCAAGACCTAGAGTTTGGAAAACCTCCCAGCAGCTCTGGGCAGTTTAAATACAATGGAGATCCAATCGGGGCCCCAGTTACCTTTCTGTTGCAGTCTCCGAAGACCTAGAGTTTGTAAAACCTCCCAGCAGCTCTGGGCAGTTTAAATACAATGAAGATCCAATCGGGGCCCCAGTCTCCCAAGACTTAGAGTTTGTAAAACCTCCCAGCAGCTCTGGGCAGTTTAAATACAATGGAGATCCAATCGGGGGCCCAGTTACCTTTTTGTTGCAGTCTCCCAAGACTTAGAGTTTGTAAAACCTCCCAGCAGGTCTGGGCAGTTTAAATACAATGGAGATCCAATCAGGGCCCCAGTCTCCCAAGACGTAGAGTTGGTAAAACCTCCCAGCAGCTCTGGGCAGTTTAAATACAATGGAGATCCAATCGGAGGCCCAGTTACCTTTCTGTTGCAGTCTCTCAAGACCTAGAGTTTGTAAAACCTCCCAGCAGCTCTGGGCAGTTTAAATACAATGGAGATCCAATCGGGGCCCCAGTTACCTTTCTGTTGCAGTCTCCGAAGACCTAGAGATTGTAAAACCTCCCAGCAGCTCTGGGCAGTTTAAATACAATGGAGATCCAATCGGGGCCCCAGTTACCTTTCTGTTGCAGTCTCCCAAGACGCAGAGTTTGTAAAACCTCCCAGCAGCTCTGGGCAGTTGAAATACAATGGAGATCCAATCAGGGCCCCAGTTACTTCGTTGCGTCTCCCAAGACGTAGAGTAGGTAAAACCTCCCAGCAGCTCTGGGCAGTTTAAATACAATGGAGATCAAATCGGGGCCCCAGTTACCTTTCTGCTGCAGTCTCCCAAGACTGAGAGTTTGTAAAACCTCCCAGCAGCTCTGGGCAGTTTAAATACAATGGAGATCCAATCAGGGCCCCAGTTACCTTTCTGTTGCAGTCTCCAAGGGTTAGAGTTTGTAAAACTCTCAGCAGCTCTGGGCAGTTTATAATACAAGGAGATCATAAGGCCCAGTTACCTTTCTGCTGCAGTCTCCCAAGAGTTAGAGTTTGTAAAACCTCCCCAGCAGCTCTGGGCAGTTTAAATACAATGGAGATCCAATCAAGGCCCCAGTTACCTTTCTGTTGCAGTCTCCCAAGAGTTAGAGTTTGTAAAACCTCCCCAGCAGCTCTGGGCAGTTTAAATACAATGGAGATCCAATCAAGGCCCCCTTTACCTTTCTGTTGCAGTCTCCCAAGAGTTAGAGTTTGTAAAACCTCCCCAGCAGCTCTGCGCAGTTTAAATACAATGGAGATCCAATCAAGGCCCCAGTTACCTTTCTGTTGCAGTCTCCCAAGAGTTAGAGTTGTTAAAAACCTCCCGCAGCTCTGGCAGTTAACTACAATGGAGATCAATCAAGGCCCCAGTTACCTTCTGTTGCAGTCTCCAGAGTTAAGAGTTGTAAAACTCCCAGCAGCTTGGGCAGTTTAAATACAATGGAGATCAATCAAAGGCACAGTACTTCTGTGCAGTCTCCAAGAGTAGAGTTTGTAAAACCTCCCAGCAGCTCTGGGCAGTTTAAATACAATGGAGATCCAATCGGGGCCCCAGTTACCTTTCTGGTGCAGTCTCCCAAGACCTAGAGTTTGTAAAACCTCCCAGCAGCTCTGGGCAGTTTAAATACAATGGAGATCCAATCGGGGCCCCAGTTACCTTTCTGTTGCAGTCTCCCAAGACCTAGAGTTTGTAAAACCTCCCAGCAGCTCTGGGAAGTTTAAATACAATGGAGATCCAATCAGGCCCCAGTTACCTTTCTGTTGCAGTCTCCCAAGACCTAGAGTTTGTAAAACCTTCCCAGCAGCTCTGGGCAGTTTAAACACAATGGAGATCCCATCAGTGCCCCAGTTACCTTTCTGTTGCAGTCTCCCAAGACCTAGAGTTTGTAAAACCTCCCAGCAGCTCTGGGCACTTGAAATACAATGGAGATCCAATCAGGTCCCAGTTACCTTTCTGTTGTAGTCTCCCAAGACCTAGAGTTTGTAAAACCTCCCAGCAGCTCTGGGCAGTTGAAATACAATGGAGATCCAATCAAGGCCCCGTTACCTTTCTGTTGCAGTCTCCCAAGAGTAAGAGTTTTGTAACACCCCCAGCAGCTTGGGGGCGTTAAATAAAATGGAAGATTCAATCAAGGCACCATACATTTGTTGCAGTACTCCAAGAGTTATAGAGTTGTTAAAACTCCCCAGCAGCTTGGGCAGTTACACATGGAGATCCATCAAGGCCCCAGTTACCTTTCTGTTGCAGTCTCCCAAGAGTTAGAGTTTGTAAAACCTCCCCAGCAGCTCTGGGCAGTTTAAATACAATGGAGATCCAATCAAGGCCCCAGTTACCTTTCTGTTGCAGTCTCCCAAGAGTTAAGAGTTTGTAAAACCTCCCCAGCAGCTCTGGGCAGTTTAAATACAATGGAGATCCAATCAAGGCCCCAGTTACCTTTCTGTTGCAGTCTCCCAAGAGTTAGAGTTTGTAAAACCTCCCCAGCAGCTCTGTGCAGTTTAAATACAGTGGAGAGGTATGTAGGAAGCACATCACGATAGTAATGGGGGACTTTAACTACCCTGACATGAACTGGGAGACAAACTCTGCACCAAGTGGAAGATCAAACAGATTCCTGACAAACCTAGCAGACAGCTTTGTCTCCCAAAAAGCAGAGAAGGGAACTAGGGGATTAGCCATTTTGGATCTAATTCTCATTAACAGAGATGAAATGATAGAAGGTGTTGAAGCCACAGGAACCTTGGGAGGAAGTGATCATCCAATATTGGAATTCAACATTATGGAAACACAAGCAATAGAACACAGTCAAACTAGAGTCTTGGACTTTAAGAGAGCTAATTTCAATAAACTTAGAGAGGGCTTGGGAAGGATTCCATGGATGAGAATCCTGAAGGGGAAAACAACTCAAGAAGCTTGGGGAATTTTGAAAAGTGAGATAATAAAAGCCCAGTCTAGCACAATACCAACAAAGAGGAAAAATAACAGCTCTCAAAAGAAACCAGCATGACTGCATAAAGAACTCTCTGATAAATTGAAAGATAAAAAGGACAAATATAGAAAGTGGAAAGAGGGGCACATAACTAAGTCAGAATATCAGCAAATAGCCCAAGCTTGGAAAGATGAAGTGAGGAAAGCTAAGGCTCAAAATGAACTAAGGCTTGTGTCCAAAATAAAAAATAACAAAAAAAGCTTCTTTCAACATGTAAAAAACAAGAAAAAAGTGAAGGAAATGATTGGTCCATTAGTGGGTGAAAGTGGCAAGAAGGTGACAAGCAACAGGGAGAAAGCAGAACTATTTAACTCATTTTTTGCATCTGTCTTTACACAAAGGGAAAAAACAGACCAGCCTATCAAAAATAGTGCCATAAAAAACAGACTAGAGACACAAGTTAAGATAGGCAAGAAAATGGTAAGTGAGCAACTGTGCAGCCTAGACGAGTTCAAATCACCAGTGTTATATCTTCGGTTCTTTAGGCATTGAATGAGGCAGAGTGTTCAAACAACAACAAGTTTATTAATTCAGAACAGAAGCAGCCCTAAAGGCTGCTGCACAGATATTTATACAGTTAGCCTCTAGGTGGCAACCAATAGATTTAAAGTAACATTTTCCCTCCCCAAACCTCATTATCAGCTTGGAGACAGCCAGTCTGGCTTTCAGTAACAGCAACTGTTAAACAATACAGCAATGAAGGTCAGACATTAAGCAAGTGATTTAAAACAGTTATGGCCAATACATTACACCCCTTCCCCCTAGATGGCTTAAACTCTCAATTGCTGGACATAGTCCTGCAGATATTTAGGTGGCCTTCTTGACCCTTCTGAACATCTAGGGGTTGCAGGGGTCTCCTGGTCTACCCGCTTGCCTGCCCGGCTGGGTAGGCCAGGACTCTGAGGTCCAGTGAAGTCAGATTGACTCGGGTCCCTTTGGCTGGCCAGTCCCGGTTGGCCCAAACCAATGTCCAATCATGCAGCAAAGTCTGCAGGGCTGTCTCTCAGTGCAGTTTGCCGGTCCTTTATGAGGATACTGTCTGTCTGACCAGGGGAAGCTCTCCTATGGCCTTTTCCCCGTCTCCTTGAGTAAGAGTTCTGTTGGAGTGTGCAAGCTGCTCTGTTGGGCCGCTGTCTCACGGCCCTTGCATGCGGCCCTCTTGAGAGGCCTGAGACAGTGACTGGTTCATTAGCCTCCGACGCAGCTGGTCAATGTGCCGGCGAATGACTCACCAATATTCCAGGACCACCTCATAAGAGAGTTGTCCCAACACCTTAACAACCACGGCTGCCACCCACAAAGCCCCTTGCCCGTAATTCCGGGTCCAAACCCGGTCACCCACTTGCAAATTCCGAGGTGCCTTTGGGTGAGCAAAGTCCGAGGCAACCCGGTTCGGGTGCAGCCTGTCCAGCTTGGTGATCAAACGTCGGCCCCATCTGAGTTCGGCAGGGCTTCTGCCCATGGTGGTACAGGGAGTTGTGCGTTGGCAGAGTAGAAAATCTGCCAGTCTGTGGTGCCAATTCCCTGTGACAATCCGTTTTAGTGATTCCTTGGTTGTGCGGATCATGTGTTCCGCTTGGCCGTTTGAGGCCGGGTGAAAGGGAGCCGACATGGCGTGCTGTATTAGATTTGCCTTGAGGAAAGACTGGAATTCAGAAGCAGTAAACTGAGCCCCATTGTCAGAGACTGGAAGTCCATGTGTTGCAAAGATTCTGCGCAGTTCCTGGATGGTCCTGGCAGTAGTCATAGTAGGGACTGGTGCGACCTCTAACCATTTAGAATGGCTATCTACCATTATTAGAAACAGCTGTCCCTGAAAGGGCCCAACAAAATCGATGTGGATTCTTGACCACGGTGTGTGTGTGTCCTCCCATCGGTGGACAGGGGCTTGTGGCATCTCCGGTCTGGATTGCTGGCACGTGTAGCACCATGTACTTGGGTCTCGATGGCTTTATCTAGCCCTGGCCACCAAAGGTAGCTCCTCGCAAGTGCCTTCATCCGGACTATTCTCGGATGACCTTCGTGCAGAGACTCTAGGACCCTGGGCCTTAAAGAGCTCAGGACTATGACCCTACTTCCCCAAGGGATGCACCCCTTATGAGCTGAAAGATCATCTTTTCTCATGAAGAAACTCTGAAATTCTGGTTCTGGACATTTGTCCAGCCATCCTGTGTGTACCCAGTTTAGCACACAACTCAGCATTTTGTCAGCTGCTGTCTCAGCAGCTATGTCCCCAGTGTGAAGGGGAGATTCCGGCAAATCCTGGATAGCCAGGATGCATGCAGCCAGAGCTGGATCTGGCTCCACATGTGGCAGGGGCAACCTGCTCAGGCCATCTGCATGGCCCATTTCCTTGCCCGGTTTGTGAATCATCCTGTAGCTGTAGGCTGACAGGAAGATAGACCACCTCAGCATTCGAGGAGACAGAATCCGAGGTGTCTGTTTGTTTGTGGTGAACAACCCTAGGAGTGGCTTGTGGTCTGTGAAGACCATGAACTGGCGGCCATACAAGTAGTCATGGAACTTTTTAACTCCAGCCACAATGGCCAGAGCCTCCTTGTCAATTTGCGCGTAGTTGCACTCTGTGGACAATAGGATCCTGGAGTAATACGCGATGGGCTTCTGCCTTCCATCAGCCATTGGCTTAACACAGCCCCAACCCCATACGGGTATGCATCACACGCAATGCAGACAGGTAGCTGCTCATTGAAATGAATGAGAACTGAGTTCGACGACAGCAATGATTTGACTGCTTGGAAGCTACTCTCATGGACACTGGTCCACTGCCACTGAGCTTGTCTATCCAAGAGCCGGTGTAATGGCTCTGCCACTGCGGCCTTGTTTGGGAAGAAGGCATGGTAAAAATTCAAAAGGCCTAGGAAAGCCTGAAGCTCTCCCTTTGACTTTGGCCTTGGGGCCTGCTGGATTGCTTTTAATTTGGATTCTGCTGGATGAATGCCTTCAGCATCGATGCAGAAACCAAGGAACTCGGTTGACTCTACCCCTATCTTGCACTTTTCTTTTTTTAGTTTAAGTCCCGTGTTGCGGAACCGCTGAAGGATGGCCTTAAGCCGTTCAGCCAGAATCTCAACCGATTCCCCAGCAATGAGGACATCATCAAAGTATGGGCAAATCCCAGGAATTCCCTTGAGCGTGCGCTCCATCACTCCCTGGAACAGCCCTGGGGCTACACTCACCCCGAACTGTAGGCACTTAACCTTAAAAGCGCCCCCTATGGGTGACAATGATCTGGGCTACCACCGTGGCCTCATCCACGGGCAGTTGTTGATAGGCCTGTGCCAAATCTAATTTGGCGAACACGCGGCCTCCTTGCAATGACGCCAAAATATGGCTGACAACTGGCACAGGGTACGCGTGCTGTTGAAGTGCCCTGTTGAGGGTGCACTTATAATCAGTGCATATTCGCACTTCTCTGTTGGCCTTTAATGGCATTACTATGGGGGTCTCCCACACCCCACTGTCTGCGGGCTGCAATACCCCTTGTTCTACTAGCTTATCCAGCTCTGCATCGATTTTGGGTTTCAATGCGAAAGGCACTCTACGAGGCTTGATCCGTATTGGAGTTACCATAGGATCAAGCTTGAGGGCGATCAGAGAACCCTTGTTCTCCCTTAGACTAGAACTGAAAACATCCGCGAACTCTTGGCAGACTGCAGACAGATCTGCCGTTTGTGTTCAGTGAATGCTTGAATGCCCAATGCATCAAACCAATCGAGCGCTATGAGGCTCGTGCATTGGCCTTCCACCACTACGACATCTAGTGGGCCCTTGAACCCCTTGAATTCCACCAGAATTGTGGCTTTGCCTTTGACCGCCACTTGGGAGTTTTGGAAGTGTGAGTAGTAGATTAGATGGCCGGAGCTTGGCCCATCTGTTGCTACGATGGCATAGGTGCCTGAAGGTTCCTTGTGAAATGATGGACATGGCTGAGCCCATGTCCAGTTCCATCTTGCATGGAACTCCTGAAGCTTGACCTGTAGTCTAAGCTTCTGCTGTAGGGGGCGATGGGCACCAGTGCGGAATACGCTCCTTTGGCTGGAGCAGAACCCTACTCGGTGTTGACCCAGGGCCCTGGTACCTCTCCTGAATGTGGCTACTTTTGGGCGGTCCCTCTGACGACCTCGGCAGATGGCGGCGATGTGGCCTGGTTTGTCACAGGCCTGGCACGTTGCACTCCCGAATTGGCAATCCACGCGTTGATGGTGGCCTCTGCAGCCCATGCATTTAAGGAACGGAACTTCCTTCCCAGCTGGCTGCGGTCCCTTCTCTGGGTGCTTTCATAGCTGGTCGACTTCGTAATCTGAGTCGGTGTCTTCCATCCGCTCGATGTCCTCGTGGTGGACGGCTTCGGTGCTTGGCGCACTTTTGGAGGGCCGCAGAGCTTTAATGGCCCCTCCAGTGGCTTCATCCGCCATGACCTCCTTCAAGGCCTCTTGTAGCGAGAGAGTCTCCTTAGTGAACAGTTTTTGTTGGAGCTCTCAATTCCGGAGTCCGCAGACTAAGCCGTCTCGTAGTCTCTCCTCCAAATCCGCGAAATTGCAGAGTCGGGACACTTGACGAAGAGTGGCAATGAATTCTGTTGCAGACTCACCGGGTTGTTGCTCCCACTGCTCAAAAGCGTGCCTCCACGCTATAATGGATAACTTGGGCTCGAAGTGGTCTCGGAACTTTTTTTTAAGTCTGCGTAGGTGACCGACTCAAGCGACGCCGGGGCAACCAGGTTCTCTGCAGTGTCGAAGGTGGCGGTGCCGCACACGCAGAGGAGTGTCGCGGCCTTCAATCCATCTTCTGCGACCTGGTTGGCGCGGAGGTAATTTTCAACGCGGGAGATATAGGACGCCCATCTCTCCGGGTGAGTTACGTCAAATTCTTCAAGTTTCCCGACCTTCGCCATGGTGGTTTGTGTCTTCGTTCAATGCCTTGCGCTGCTGTCTTCTGTGTAGGCCCTAGGATGGATCCTTCGAGCATGGTGGTCTCCAGTGTGGCTTGCTGGCAGACCGAGGGGGGGGAACATAGTTCCTGTCAGGCTCTGTGCTGACCTCACCCCCTAGTGACTTCAAGCTCTCTCAATGAAGCAGCACATCCCATCCTCGTCGCCACTGTTATATCTTTGGTTCTTTAGGCATTGAATGAGGCAGAGTGTTCAAACAACAACAAGTTTATTAACTCAGAACAGAAGCAGCCCTAAAGGCTGCTGCACAGCTATTTATACAGTAAGCCTCTAGGTGGCAACCAATAGATTTAAAGTAACAGTTTCCCACCCCAAACCTCATTATCAGCTTGGAGACAGCCAGTCTGGCTTTCAGTAACAGCAACTGTTAAACAATACAGCAATGTAGGTCAGACATTAAGCAAGTGATTTAAAACAGTTGTGGGCAATACATTACAACCAGGACCAGATGGATTACACCCCAAGGTTCTCAAGGAACTGGCAGATGTGATCTCAGAATCACTGAACTATATTTTTCAAAGATCCTGGAGCACTGGGGAACTACCAGAGGACTGGAAAAGAGCTGAAGTAGTTCCCATCCTCAAAAAAGGGGAAAAATGGATCCAGGAAATTACAGACCTATCAGCTTGACCTCAATACCTGGGAAGATTCTGGAAAAGATAATCAAACAATGAATCAGTGAACACCTAGAGGCAAACAAAGTCATTACTAAAAGCCAACATGGGTTTGTGAAAAACAGATCATGCCAGACAAATCTTATTGCATTTTTTGACCAAGTGACCAAATTAGTGGATCAGAGGAATGCTGTGGATATAATTTACTTGGACTTCAGTAAGGCATTTGATAAAGTAGATCACAACCTACTACTTGATAAGATAGAAAAATGTGGGTTAGACAGCATCACCACCAGATGGATTTGTAGCTGGCTGACCGGCCATACTCAGCGTGTGGTCCTCAATGGAACCGCATCTACATGGAGGGAAGTGTGTAGTGGGGTGCCCCAGGGCTCTGTTCTGGGCCCAGTGCACTTCAACATCTTCATCAATGATTTGGACGAGGGGATAGATGGGGAACTCATCAAAGTTGCAGACGACACCAAGCTGGCAGGAATAGCCAACACTCCAGAAGACAGGCTTAAGATACAGGAGGATCTGGACAGACTTGAACACTGGGTGCTATCTAACAAAATGAAATTCAATGGTGAAAAAAGTAAGGTTCTACATTTAGGCAAGAAAAACCAAATGTACAGGTATAGTATAGGGGGTACCTTGCTCAATAGCAGTAACTGTGAGAGGGATGTCGGAGTCCTAGTGGACAATCCCTTAAATATGAGCCAGCAGTTTGCTGCAGCTGCCAAAAAAGCCAACACAGTGCTAGGCTGCATTAACAGAGCGATAGAATCAAGATCACGTGAAGTGTTAATACCACTTTACAATGCCTTGGTAAGGCCACACTTGGAATACTGCATCCAGTTTTGGTCACCATGATGTAAAAAAGATGTTGAGACTCTAGAAAGAATACAGAGAAGAGCAACAAAGATGATTAGGGGACTGGAGGCTAAAACATATAAGGAACGGTTGCTGGAATTGGGTATGTCTAGTATAAGAAGAGAAGGACTAGGGGGGACATGATAGCAGTGTTCCAATATCTCAGGGGCTGCCACAAAGAAGCGGGAATCAAGCTATTTTCCAAAGCGCCTGAAGGCAGGACAAGAAGCAACGGATGGAAACTAATCAAGGAGAGAAGCAACCTAGAACTAAGGAGAAACTTCCTGACAGTTAGAACAATTAACCAGTGGAACAACCTGCCTCCAGAAGCAGTGAATGCTCCAACACTGGAAGTTTTTAAGAAGAGACTGGACAGCCATTTGTCCGAAATGGTATAGGGTTTCCTGCCTGAGCAGGGGGTTGGACTTCACTAGATGACCTCCAAGGTCCCTTCCAACTTTATTATTATTATTATAGATAAGATGTGTATTTTGAATATTAGATTCTGTTATGAATTGCGATAAGGGAAACTTTGGTTACCTAAAGCCTGGAAATTATAAATATCAAATGTTAAATTTGAATATTGATGGGAAACTAAAAATTGGGAAAAATCAATAACAGGACATTGATTGTCTATAAAGATTGAATGTAAAAATAATTATGATATGTATAAGCTAAAAATTTATTGATAAATCTAATAATGATGTTTTTACTTAGTTGATATAATAAGAACTGTATTAGCTTAAATATGAGATAGTAGATATTAAGGGAAAAAGAGAGGAAATATTTGATGTTGTAATTTGAGAATTGTACTAAAGATTTTTGTATGTTATTGAACTATTGATTAACCCAGACACCACGTTGCTTTTTAAATAGTTAAATGTAAAATTGGAAAATTAATAAAATATTATTAAAAAAAGAAGAAGAAATTAACTGCAAGTCAGACTTTACACATACATTTTGAATTTCAGGTATATCATATTCTAGCTTTTCCACTAGACTGTTATAAAATGAATGACTAGGTAAGCAGTTAGCAAAGCAAATATCTCAGCATCATTATCTCTATTCCAAAGAAGCATCTTATATTTTTGAAGGTGAATCAAGGATTCTGTTTCCTTTTCTGAGCAGTATTTACTCTTTTCTGCTTTTTTGCATTGCCAATAAACTTTGAAACTCAAGAGTTGTTTGGCTTTTTGTAAAAAACAGAATAAAACTCTGCTTCATGTAGGTGCTCTGGTGTAGATGAATAAATGGTCAAGCTATATGACAGCACATCCCAGTCTTGATGCCCCTGGCTTACATTATTAAATTAATCTCTTCAACCTGATTTGGATTCTTCTCTTGGACTGGGGCCATAGCAGTGTCTCACAGGTTGCTAGATTATTAGCGTTTTATCACTATTTTCATGCATGTATGACATTTATTTGTACACTATTGAAGTACAGGTAGTCCTTGACTTATGAAAACAATTGAGCCCAAAACTTCTGTTGCTAAGCAAGATAGTTGTTAAGTGAATTTTCCCCACTTTATGATCTTTCTTGCCACAGTTGTTAAGTGTATCACTGAAGTTGATAAGTTAGTAACACAGCTGTTAAGTGAATCTGGCTTCCTCATTGACTTTGCTCATCAGAAAATCGCAAAAGGGCCTGGAACACTGCAACCATCATAAATATGAGTCAGTTGCCAAGCGTACAAATTTTGATTATGAGATGTGGAGATGCTGAAACAGTTCAAGTGTGAAAAACAATCATATCTCATTTTTCAGTGCCGTTGTAATTTTGAACAGTCACTAAATGAATTGTTGTAAATTGAAGACTACCTGTATTACTTTTTATCCCTTGGATTGTTCTCCTCATCTCTTCAGGATTGTTAATTATGATTAAGCTTGGAATCAGTTAAATGTTATCTCTGTTTCTTTAAGCAACACTTACCCATTCAGAAAATCAAAATTTGACAGTCTGACTGCAAGAAGAGAGAAGAAGAAAAAAACCCTCTTCTATTCCTGCTTTTTAGTTTGTTCATAACATACAAGAGAAAAGCTGGACTGACCCATGGGAAATATAGTTGCAGTGGAAGGGGGCAGAAGTATATTGTGCCTTTGGCTTGTCTTAGAAATTAGCTATTTCTGGCTTTGAAACTAGATTATATTATTCTTGAAGGTGAGCCTGGGAAAAACTATGAAAACATTCACAGTTCATTTGAACTTATATTTTTCTAGTAAATCTTGCACTTTTTAAACTGTACCAAAACAGATTATGTTGTTATCTATTTTTTAACATTTTATCAGTTCATTTTGACTGTTTTCCCTGTTTCCTACAAGACTGCATAAATATTGATTGAATCAAAGAGCTTCTTCATTGCCCACCACATTATTAAACCTAGGAATGTCAGAAAAGTATACCTGTCAAGTCGTTTTGAATAATTTCTTATTTGAAAGATTACACAATTTACAATGGCAACCAGTAAAAAAAGTATTTGTATATTTGATTGTTTCTTTATATAACTATGTCTTTATTCTCTCATTATTTAAGGCACTGCATATAAATAAACAAAAATGTGCAAGTCTTTGGGGATTCCCTAATTGTACTTTTGATATTCACTTGTCAATTTACAACATATATATCCTAATAATTCATAAACCACATAAATTCCTGGTTCCTAACAAGTACAGTGGAGATTGCCTTAGGCAAACTGTCATATGATTCTGTAGGAAATACAGTGCTTGTTTTATTATAAATTCAGTCCCAAATTCAGGGAGATTGATGTATGCCATTGAGCATTTAAATGCTTCTTAGTTGTCCAAGACTATAATTCTATAAACATTTACTTGAAGTTAATTTGATAAAACTGAATAGGAATGATTTTTGTACTATTCAAAAGAGGATTATACTACTAGCAAGCTGACTTTTTAATATTTGCAATAAATATGCCAAAACAATTTTAACAAAAGCAGGATGTGGCCCAAGGTTGTGAATATTTTTTTTTACACAAGCTGAAATCAGTTATGGTGACAGAACATAATATATGCATACTATATCTACGATTCAAGGCCAAGACTATTGAGCTATCCATTTCTTTAAAGAAAATGTCTCAAATGGATACAGCATTCATATTAAAAATGGATATGATAGTGTCCCAGGGAGTGTTTCAGTAAGAGCTTTTTTAGTAATAACAAGTGCTTATTAACATGAAATCAACTGAATCAGTTGTATAGTAAGCCTAAGAGAGGATGCACCATTCCTTCATATCCTCAGTAAAAACGATAACTTACCTTGAGTTAAGATATTTATATGACCCACTGAGTGTGTAAAATGCAATTTCATTTGCTATAAATAATTCATGGGCAATGTTTAAACACATCTGAGTTTGTTCAGAGTACTCTTTCATTGGCACTAATCCTCTAGCACCTATTCTGATTTTGGAGAATGTGAAAAATCATATTGTTACTCTGAAAAAAATACACTACAATATTTTAGATATTTTCTCAGAAGCAAGATCTGAGAAACTAAAAATAAACCCCCATACAAAATTTGGCTCAATATGGCAAGAGGAAGTTCTGTTTGCCTCAGCAAATACCAGGTCATCAATTCCCTATTTTCATTCAATATAAACATCTCAGCAACATCCCCCTGTATATGGTAGGAAGGCTGCTACTACAGAAATAATCAAATTTCCCAATTTATTTTTTATGGAATAGAAGAAAGAAGAAAGGTATGCAGAGCATGTAGTAAGAAGAAAGGTATGCAGAGCATGTAGTATGCTTGCAAGCACAGAAATGAAAGCAGTTTGTGTATTTCAATATCAACTAAAACTGAAAAGAGAGTAGAGCAATCTGATTAAAAAATGACCTCTAATACCTCTACAGTTTATTTTGTCAGAAATACTGCTCACATTGTTTCCAAGTTATTAACTTTTGTTTGATGAAGGAAGAATGTGAAGAAGTAAAGTAAACATAGCACACACAAATATACACACACAGACGTTTCTGTGTGACTATATACTTGACAAAGATTTTGGTCTTAAGGCTCACTCCCAAAACTGACTTTTTATACAAAGCTGAGTTTGACACCTGAAAAGAATAAGGTTGTTTTATAATTATATCCCTTGCAAAAAGGTAAAACATTTCTAGCCCTTTTTCCAAACTGCCACAGATATAATGGAATAGAAGCAGGATTTATTTTCCACAATGAGGCCCCAACTGAGAGATATATAAAATTTGTTCCAGCTAAGCCTATGTGATCTAATTTGGGTTATATACGTAACATATTTTCTAGGAAATAAGCATTGTTGAATACTGTGGTATATTGGATTCGCTTTGAAGGAATATATTTGTACTTTAGCAGTCCTCTTGAATACAATAACTTTCAAGATGTGCCCAGCAGTTTCAGTGATAAAGAGTGCCTACATCTACAGTCTCTTCAGCTGGTCTTTCAATACTATTTCTATATTGGAATAGCCAGTATATTGGAATGTAGGTAATAACCTCACAACTTCACAAATAGATTCCTCCAATGTAGTGTACATGAGAGTTTTCCTGATCGTGAAACTGCAACTGACACTGAATGAAGCTGCAATGTTTTAAATAAGACATCAAATAAGATCACCCATCATTGATGTTGAAAGCATTGTTCTGGGAAGTTACTGGACTCAGTTCAAGGTGATTCTAGTGACCAAAGCACTCAATAACTTAAGAACAAAGTATCTATAAGGATCCCAGCATCAAAGGACCTAGAAACTGAAATTAACTAAGAATGGTTTCTTTATTTTTCCTGGACTTTAATTGAAATTGAATTTTTTTCTTGAAAACCAATATAGTAGTACAGTAGTTAAAGTGCTGCCCAGGAGCAGGTACAAGTCCATTGTTGGCTATGGAAACATAAACCAGTCACTGTCTCTCAGTTCAATGTGTCTCACCTGACTGCATTTGTTGTAAAAAAATGAAAGGATATCCCATCTAAGCCACATTGGATTTCTGGAAGGAAGATGGCAAATAAATCTAACATTTTAAATGAATAAAACAAATGTCATAAATAAAATAAATAGTATTTCTGCTAAATGCATAAAAGGCTGCCATGCATGCTATTGCTGAAACTTCTAGGCATGCTTACTTAATAGTAAGCACCATTGAATCCATTAGAAATTATCTCTGATCAGAGATGCAACAAGATGGTCATCTATGATTAGAGTTACTATGAACTACACATTTTTTCAGTAAGAAGCAGTCGTATGCCCTGGAGTATCATAAGCACATAGGTTTCCTCTGAATTGGTTTGTGTTTGTCCCTTTGGCTATTAGGGACTTAGCTCCAGCAGAGGACAGGGGTGTCCTTAGAGATGTAACAAATGCTGAATCCTGACCTTCAATTCATTTCCAGTCCTATTGTTATGTCCTGGGCCTTGCTGAGTCATTCAGCAAGGCTCAGAAAGGCTGCAGGAAGGGGCAGCCCGGGACCCAGACAGGCTGTCTCCAGCCTTGCGCGCATGTGTAGGGCGGGAGAATGGCCTGCAATAATTGGCTGTGCATCCCCTTGCAAGGGGAGTATAAAAAGGCCAGTTGTCATTGTGTTCTTGCTTCTGTTCTGTGAATGTACTTAATAAAGAGATCCTTTGTTGTGAACCTGCCTCGTCTCGATGTCTGCTTTGCAAGAACAGAACATTGGTGACAAGGGTGGGATTCGCCGCATAGGAAGCCAAAGGAAAAGAAGCTGAAGCGAAGAGAAGTGCGGCGTCCAGGAGAAGCAACCGCCTGCCAGTACGAAGACGCTGGAGGTGGGCTTGGCTTCGTGGGACCCCTTCTCCTTCCTTGCGGCGAGAGACGTCGAAGAGGCTATCGGTCACAACAATGTCCAAGCTGGGCCGTCTTGTCGAATTCAATACTTCGCACCCAGAACGATGGAGCTCTTACGTAGCTCGCGTAGAGAACTACTTCAGGGTGAATAAGATCCAAGAAGACAAATTGAAAGCTGCTACTTTGCTGTGTGTCTGTGGGCAAGAGACTTTTGACATTGCTGAGAACCTTGTAGCCCCAGCACCATTGGAGTCGATCGCCTATTCAGATCTAAAGAAAATGCTGCGTGAGCATTTTGAGCCCAAGCTTTCTGTAATAGCTTGGAGGCACCAATTCGAGCAGCAGGATCAGCGGCCGGGAGAATCAGCTGTGGACTTTGTCGTGGCTCTGAGGCAGGCTGCGAGGCCATGTGCGTTCCATGACTTGGAAGAGAGGCTCCGAGATTGACTCGTCTGTGGATTGTGAAGCCGTGAGATGCAACAAAAGTTGTTTGCTAGAGCTGATGTTTCCTTCCAAGATGCCCTGAGAGAAGTTGCAGCTGAAGAAGCAGCCGGCGACGCGGTGAAGGCTTTGCAGTCGACCAAGAACCCTCCAGCAGCGGTTCCCGTCCATCAGGAGGTCATGCGAGAGGCATCCGGAGAAGAATCCGAGGAAGAAGAGGTGGACAAACTTCAACAGTCGGCGGAGAGAAGACTGCAAGAACGCAGAGGACAGATGCCTGCATCCCTTCAGTGTTTCGGCTGTGGGGGTCGCCACAGGAGAACCGACTGCCATTTTCGTTCTGCTGTTTGCGAGGCATGTGGCAGGCAAGGCCACATCGCATCAGCCTGCATGGGTCGCCAGAAAAACAGGTCCCCCGAAGAATTGCCCCTGAAAGGTACCCCAGCCAACACAGGGTGGGGGTATTCAAAACGGGTTCACCGGCCCCTTAAGAAAAAGCTTCGCGTTGATGTAAGAGTGCAGGGAGTTCCCCTGGCTATGGAGCTGGACACAGGGTCTGCTCTTTCTATTATTTCTGCAGACACCTTTAAAAAGGTTTGTTCCAGGAGTGGCTCACGAGTCAAACTCAGGCCCTCCAATCTCATCCTCACTGACTTCCAAAATTCACGAGTCAATGTGAAGGGGGAGGCCACGCTTAGGGTACAGTGTAAGGAATTTGATGGGTTGTTGGATGTGGTGGTAGTTGGGGGTGATCGCACTAGTCTTATTGGACTCGATTGGTTCGAGCCACTTGGGATCCAAGTGACTGGTCTTAATCATCTACAAACTGCCAGCCTTGCAGGAGTCTGTAAGGAGTTTGCAGATGTGTTCAGCCCAGAGCTTGGCTCATACAAGGAGCCTCCCATTGCTTTAAGGTTAGATCCAGCCATCACACCCATCAGGGTTAAACCAAGGAGGGTGCCTTTTGCTCTCAAAAGTAAAATAGATGCTGAGTTGGACAAACTGCTCCAACAAGGCATTCTAGAACCTGTGGATTCTAGTCCATGGGAAACCCCCATAGTGACACCATTAAAAGCCAATGGTGAAGTCCGAATTTGTGCGGACTATAAATGCACTCTAAACAAAGCCTTGCAGCAGCATGCATATCCAGTGCCTGTGGTGAGCCACATTCTGGCCTCACTGAAAGGGGGAAAAGTCTTTGCTAAGCTTGACTTAGCTCAGGCCTACCAACAGTTACCTGTTGATGAGGCAACAGCTGAGGCACAAACTATAGTCACTCACAGAGGGGCTTTTAAAGTAAAAAGACTATAGTTTGGGGTCAATGTAGCCCCTGGCATTTTCCAAGGGGTGATGGAATGAACGCTCCGTGGTATTCCTGGGATCTGCCCCTATTTCGATGACGTCCTCATTGCAGGAGAGTCATCTGGGAACTTGGCTGAAAGGCTGAGAGCTGTCTTGCTGCGTTTCCGCCAAGCTGGGCTGAAGTTACAGCAACACAAATGTAAAATTGGTGTAACATCCACCAAATTTCTAGGGTTTCATATTGATGCTGAAGGCATCCACCCTGCAGAGTCTAAATTCCAGGCCATTCAACCGGCCCCAAGTCCCCAGTCAAAAGCTGAACTCCAGGCTTTCCTGGGCCTACTTAATTTTTATCATTCATTTCTCCCCCACAAGGCTGCAGTGGCTGAGCTGTTACACTGGCTCTTGGACAAGCAGACTCCATGGAAATGGACAAACGTCCATGAAAGGGCTTTTAAAGAAGTCAAGGCCTTGCTATCTTCAAATGCGGTCCTGGCGCATTTCAATGAGCAATTGCCTGTGTGCATCACATGTGATGCCTCCCCTTATGGGGTAGGAGCAGTGTTAAGTCATCTCAAGGCTGATGGGACTCAGGTCCCTGTGGCCTACTACTCTAGAACTCTATTATCTGCAGAGCGTAATTACGCGCAGATTGACAGAGAAGCCTTGGCAATAATCTCAGGCATCAAGAAATTTCATGAATTCTTGTATGGCTGCCATTTCACGGTCTACACTGACCACAAGCCTTTGCTGGGTTTGTTTACAACCAACAAGCAGACCCCACACATCATCTCCCCCAGAATGCTGAGATGGTCAATTTTCTTGTCAGCTTATGACTACACCCTGATTCACAAACCAGGGACAGAGATGGGCCACGCTGATGGCCTTAGTAGGTTACCTCTAAAGCAAATAGAGGCAGACCCTGCTCCTGCTGTACACATTCTTTCCATTCAGGAATTGCCTGAATCTCCCCTCAATGCTAGGGATGTGGCTACTGAAACTGCCACTGATCACACGCTTGCACGCGTGCTGACATGGGTGTTGTCAGGATGGCCTGACACGTATCCTAGTACAGAGTTCCAAATTTCTGGCGTAGGAAACATGAATTTTCTACATTCAAAGGGTGTATCCTGCGGGGAAGCAGAGTAGTCATCCCGGCCTCATTGAGGACTAGAGTCTTGCTCTCTCTGCATGAGGGACATCCGGGAATTGTGAGGATGAAGGCGCTTGGCGTAGCCATCTGTGGTGGCCTGGACTCGATAAGGACATCAAGGCCCAGGTTCAGGGGTGCAAAGTGTGCCAACAGTCATGGCCTGAGATGCCCCAGGCCCATGTACATAGGTGGGAGGAGACACTCACTCCATGGTCATGCGTACACATTGATTATGCTGGGCCCTTTCAGGGGCAATTCTTCCTTCTCCTCGTGGATAGCCATTCCAAGTGGCTAGAGGTCGTTCCTGTATCCTCCACCACTACTGCCAGGACCATCCAGGTGCTCAGAGGAATCTTCTTCAAGCCAACATGATCCGGCATGCTACGTCTGCTCCTTTTCACCCTGCCACCAACGGTCAGGCTGAACACATGGTGCGCACCACCAAGGAAGCATTAAAGAGAATCACTCAAGGACCCTGGCATCACAGGTTAACCGATTTTCTCCTTGCACACCGCACCACACCTTGCACAGCTACAGGAAAGAGCCCAGCTGAACTACGCTGGGGTCGCAGACTCATCATGAAGCTGGACAGGCTGCACCCAGACCGGGTGGCTTCACAGGTGTCACCACCGCAGACACCTAGGAGACTCCAAGTGGGTGATCTGGTTTGGGCCATAAACTATGGGCATGGACATCTCTGGGTACCAGCTGTGGTATGCAAGGTCTCTGAGCCACTGTCGTATGAAGTAGCCTTGGAGGATGGTCGTGTGCTTAGACGCCACATAGACCAATTGCGCTGGAGGCTTTCTGGCCACGTTTCCGCTCCTTGCTCTGCTCTTGGGGGGGAGGGGGACCCCAATTACGATTGTGGACCACAGTCTCTCCACGAGGGCGCTTATCCAAATGTTCCTACACATGTTCCAGGTGGGGGTCTTGCCATGGAGGCGGCTTTTGACTCTGGCATAGGCTCTGGGGGTCTTGCCATGGAGGCGGCTCCTGACTCTGGCAGAGGTCCCTGGCTAGGGGCAAATGGCCATAAATCGGCTACTCAAGGTACTCCTGCTGCTGGTCTTGGGCTCGAGGGACAGTGCTCCCAAGAGGAGTCCCATGGAATTCTGGGAAACTCCACCCCACCAAGGGACTCGGGAAACTCAACCCCACCAAGGAACTCTGGTTTGGGTCTGGTGGATCCAGCCAGTCAGCAGTCAGGGGGAACCCCTGTGTCTTCTGGGCGACAAAGTCCTGGTTTGTTTTGCGCAAACCAGGAGCAGGCGCTCCAGGCACCTATTCCTAATCCCACACCTACAATCGCACCTGCACCTAATCTGGCTCCACGAAGATCAGAGTGGGTCAAGGGTCCTCCTAAGCATTTAGGGTAATATGTAAGATCCCTGTTCACTATACAGGAGGGGTATTAGTCCTCGCCATCTGAGGGGGTGAAAAAAAAAACAATTGTAGGTTGCGGTGCGAATATTGTCGAAAAGTGAAGGTCCGTGGACTCCATTGGGACCTGAAGGTAACAGGTTGCAAGGAGTAAGGTGGACGGTATAACGTGCTAACCGGCCTGCCATGTTGTGTTTATGTGAGGTGTTAAACAATTTGCTTACTTATTGTTTAATCCAAGGGGGGAGGGGTGTTATGTCCTGGGCCTTGCTGAGTCATTCAGCAAAGCTCAGAAAGGCTGCAGGAAGGTTGCAGAGACCCGGACAGACCACATGTCTGCCCGGGACCCAGACAGGCTGTCTCAGGCCTTGCGTGCATGCGCAGGGTGGGAGAATGGCCTGCAATGATTGGCTGTGCATCCCCTTGCAAGGGGAATATAAAAAGGCCAGTTGCCATTGTGTTCTTGCTTCTGTTCTGTGAATGTACTTAATAAAGAGATCCTTTGTTGTGAACCTGCCTCGTCTCGATGTCTGCTTTGCAAGAACAGAACACCTATCATTTTACCAATGTCTTAAATTATATCAGAAACCCAGTATTGTAGCTGAATACCTAGCAGGAACATATATAAGAAAACTTTGCTCTTTTATAGCCAGTTACTTTCATTCACAACAGAAAATAGACTGATTTTGTGAAGGCAGTTTCCAACTGATGCATTGTTATCAAAAGTATAAAGATATAGTGTGCTATATCAGGAACTCATTACACAGCTCATTTGGGATGCTCTAACTGGATAAAATCCTAAAGCAGTTGTTCTTATGCAGACTGTCCTCTGGCTTTATCCTTTTACATTGCCATTCAACAATGCTCAGCTATCTAGTTGCTGCATTGTACAGGGTCTTGTGGTTCACTTTAATTAAAGCTAATCTCAGTGAGCAAAGCCATTTTGGCAGTGCAGATGATAGCTCTTTTACGCAAAAGATCCCTACAAGCAAATGAGCAATCTCTGCACCATAATGGCAGAAACAGAACTAAAGTGCAATCATTCAATACAGATTTTTGAGGTTAATGCCAATTGTCTATGCTTCGGCATAAAGTCTGCACAGCTTTCTAGAAATGAGTAAATGTTACAATGGTTTCCTGTGCATAATGAACTAAAATGTCAGTTGTTCTGCCTGACTGTATATGAGTGAAGAAGGAAAGGATTTAGATATATAATTAAGCAGGGACTGTGCAACTTGAGTGTCTCTTTATTAAGAAATCCACTTTCTTAATAAGCTACTTAGAATACAGAATAATACAGATGGAAGGGACTTTAGAGGTCTTCTAGTCCAACCCCCTACTCAAGAAGAAGACCCTATATCATTTTCAAAAAAGGAAAAAAATGGATCCAGGAAACTACAGACCTATCAGCCTGACCTCAATACCTGGGAAGATCTTGGAAAAGATAATCAAGTAACGAATCAGTGAACACCTAGAGACAAACAAAGTCATTACCAAAAGCTAACATGGGTTTGTCAAAAACAGATCATGCCAGACAAATCTTATTGCATTCTTTGACCAGGTGACAAAATTAGTGGACCAGAGGAATGCTGTGGATATAATTTATTTGGACTTCAGTAAGGCATTTGATAAAGTAGACAACAACCTACTACTTGATAAGATAGAAAAATGTGGGTTAGACAGCATCACCACCAGATGGATTTGTAGCTGGCTGACCGGCCATACTCAGCGTGTGGTCCTCAATGGAATTGCATCTACATGGAGGGAAATGTGTAGTGGGGTGCCCAAGGGTTCTGTTCTGGGCCCAGTGCTCTTCAACATCTTTATCAATGATTTGGATGAGGGGATAGATGGGGAACTCATCAAATTTGCAGATGACACCAAGCTGACAGGAATAGCCAACACTCCAGAAGATAGGCTTAAGATACAGAAGGATCTTGACAGATTTGAACATTGGTCGCTATCTAACAACATGAAATTCAATGGTGAAAAAAGTAACGTTCTACATTTAGGCAAGAAAAACCAAATGCACAGGTATAGTATATAGGTGGTACTTTGCTCAATAGTAGCAACTGTGAGAGGGATCTCAGAGTCCTAGTGGACAATCACTTAAATATGAGCCAGCAGTGTGCTGCAGCTGCCAAAAAAGCCAACACAGTGCTAGGCTGCATTAACAGAGGGATAGAATCAAGATCACGTGAAGTGTTAATACCACTTTACAATGCCTTGGTAAGGCCACACTTGGAATACTGCATCCAGTTTTAGTCACCACAATGTAAAAAAAAATGTTGAGACTCTAGAAAAAGTACAGAGAAGAGCAACAAAGATGATCAGGGGACTGGAGGCTAAAACATATAAGGAACGGTTGCTGGAATTGGGTATGTCTAGTCTAAAAAAGAAAAACTCAAACAACATTCAGGAAATGCAGGAAACATACCCATGGACAGACATAAAAGCCTTAAATGCTTATATACAAATGCTCAAAGCTTGGGGAACAAACAAGGCGAACTAGAAGCAATAGTACATGAAGGAGTGTATGATATAGTTGGCATTACAGAAACCTGGTGGGATGAAACCCATGAATGGAATGGACTGATGGATCGATACAAATTGTTCAAAAGAAACAGGTCTACAAAAAGAGGAGGGGGAGTTGCACTATATGTAAGAGAACACTACACATCTACAGAAACGCACACGATCAAAGATAAAATCTCTCCAGAATGCATATGGGTCAATATAAAAGAGGAAAAAAGTGACATTACCATAGGTGTATATTACAGACCACCCAACCAATCAGAAGAAATAGATGAACTCTTTGCCAACCAGTTAACAAATGTATGTAGGAAGCATACCACAATAGTAATGGGTGACTTCAACTATCCAGACATCAACTGGGAGACAAACTGTGCAGCGAATGGGAGATCAAACGGATTCCTAACCAACCTAGCTGACAACTTTGTCATCCAAAATGTGGAGGAGGGAACTATACGTAAAGCCATACTGGACTTAATTCTTACTAATAGAGAAGAAGTGATAGAGGGAGTTGAAGTTACTGGAACCTTGGGTGAAAGTGACCATGTCATACTGGAATTTAATATAACACAAACACTAGCAACAGAAAACAATTCAACCAGGGTCTTAAACTTCAAAAGAGCTGACTTTAACAAACTCAGAGAGAACCTAGGAAAGATCCTATGAATGAAAATCCTAAAGGGGAAAACAACCCAAGAAGTGTGGGAAACCCTGAAAAATGCGATCATAAAAGCCCAGTCCAGCACAATACCACCGAAAAAGAAAAACAAGAAATTCAAGAAGAAACCAGCATGGCTGCACAAAAATCTCTCTGACAAACTGAAAGACAAAAATGACAAATACAAAAAATGGAAAGAGGGTCACATAACTAAGGCCGATTATCAACAGACAGCCAGAACATGCAAAGATGAAGTCAGGAAAGCAAAGGCTCAGAACAAACAAAGACTTGCAATAGAAATCAAGGATAATAATAAAAAAGTTTCTTCCAACATATTAACAACAAGAAAGAAGTCAAGGAAACTGTAGGCCCACTAAAGAGAAAAGATGGCAAGGAAATAACAGGCAACAGGGAGTAAGCAGAACTGCTTAACTCATACTTTGCATCAGTCTTCACACAAAAAGAAACTGGAGAAATACCTGAGGACTGGAAGAGGGTTGATATGGTTCCCATCTTCAAGAAAGGGGAAAAAACGGATCCAGGAAACTACAGAACAATCAGTCTAACATCAATACCTGGGAAGATCCTGGAAAAGATAATCAAAAAGCAGATCTGCAAAAAACTAGAAACAAACAAAGTTATAACCAGTAGCCAGCACAGGTTTGTCAAAAACAGATCATGCCAAACCAACCTTATTTCATTCTTCGATAAAGTGACTAAACTAATAGACCAGCTAATAGGTTTACAATCCTGGGTTGCATAAACAGAGGCATAGAATCAAGATCACGCAAACTATTAGTACCGCTTTATAAAACCCTAGTAAGACCACACTTGGAATACTGCAGCCAATTTTGGTCATCATATCACAAAAAAGATGTTGAGAGTTTGGAAAAACTTCAGAGAAGAGCAACTATGATGATCAAAGGCCTGGAGACTAAAACAGACGAAGAATGGCTGCAGGACTTGGGTTTGGCTAGTCTAAAGAAAAGAAGAAATAGGGGAGACATGCTAGCAGTATTCCAGTATTTGTGGGGCTGCAACATAGAAGAGGGGGTCACTTTATTCACCAAAGCACTAGAGGGAAGGACGAGAAACAATGGTTGGAAACTGATCAAAGAGAGAAGCAACCTACAATTAAGGAGAAAATTCCTTACAGTGAGGACAATTAACCAGTGGAACAGCTTGCCTCCAGAAATCGTGGGCACTCCATTACTGGAGATTTTTAAGAAGAGGCTAGA
>JALGBA010002241.1:0-89925 GCA_023970755.1 Azemiops feae | reverse complement strand
TGGGCAGTTTATATCAATGGAGAATCCATCAGGGCCCCAGTTACCTTTCTGTGCAGTCTCCCAAGACCTATAGTTTGTAAAACCTCCCAAAAGCTCTGGGCAGTTGAAATACAATGGAGATCCATCAGGGCCCAGTTACCTTCTGGTGCAATCTCCCAAGAGCTAGAGTTTGTAAAACCTCCCAGCAGCTCTGGGCAGTTTCAATACAATGGAGATCCAATCGGGGGCCCCAGTTACCTTTCTGTTGCAGTCTCCCAAGACTTAGAGTTTGTAAAACCTCCCAGCAGCTCTGGGCATTTTAAATACAATGGAGATCCAATCAGGGCCCCAGTTACCTTTCTGTTGCAGTCTCCCAAGACTTAGAGTTTGTAAAACCTCCGAGCAGCTCTGGGCAGTTTAAATACAATGGAGATCCAATCGGGGGCCCAGTTACCTTTCTGTTGCAGTCTCCCAGACTTAGAGTTTGTAAAACCTCCCAGCAGCTCTGGGCAGTTTAAATACAATGGAGATCCAATCGGGGCCCCAGTTACCTTTCTTGGAACACTATCATGTCACCCCTAATCCTTCTTTTCTCTAGACTAGACATACCCAATTCCTACAACCGTTCTTCATATGTTTAAGCCTCCAGCCCTCTAATCATCTTTGTTGCTTTTTTCTGCACTCTTTCCAGAGTCTCAACATCTTTTTTATAATATGGTGGCCGAAACTGGATGCAGTATTCCAAGCATGGTCTTACTAAGGCTTGGTCGTCAATGGTCATCTGAGGAAATTGGCATTTTTCATGCTTCATAAAGAGTTGATTCTCTCGCAGTTGCTGCAAAACCAGACAGACATGCTTCCAGTGTTCTCTTGGTGAGGGAGAGTAGATCAGGATGTCACCCAGGTAAGTTACCATGAAATGGTCCAACAGATCCCGTAACACATCATGCATGAAGTGCATGAAGACCCTGGGAGCATCGGTCAGGCCAAAGGGCATCACCGTGTATTCAGAGTGGCCATAACATGTCCTGAAGGCCGTCTTCCACTCATCCCCCTCTCTGATTCGGACCAAATTGTAGGCGCCCTGCAGGTCCAGTTTGGTGAAAATTCTGGCCTGGTACAGCCTCTCTAGAAGCTCGGGGATCAACGGCAGAGGGTACTGATTTCACACAGTGATAGTGTCCAGTTTGCGATAATCGCAACAGAGTCTTAACTCCCCAGATTTTTTCTTTACAAAAAGCACAGGAGCAGCCAAAGATGACATTGAGGGCCAGATGAACCCCTTCCGCAGGTTTTTTTCCAGGAACTCCTGGACAGCTGCCAAATCAGGTTTGGAAAGGAAGTAAATCTGGCCCACTGGCAGTTTTGCATCTGAGACCAGGTCTATCAGGCAATCATAGGGGCCTTGCAGGCCTCCTTTGAGCTTGCCTCCGCTCTACTCTCCGTGCCCTTGGATCGAGTGCGGAAAGCAGCTGTTCCTCATCAGAGGGGTTCTGGTGCCTCTCAACACCACTGCCTGTCTGCAGCTGATCCTCCCCCATGTCTGTGAGGTCAGGCAGCTCTCCATCTGGTCAACCACTTCCCCCAATGCCTGAGGGGCCTGGGACAGCATCGTCCTCAGCCCCTGGCATCTCCAAACTTTCCAAGGGAGACGTGCTATCCCTGTCAGATGGTCCCAGTTCCAACTCCTCTTCCTCCTCTGAACTGGGATCCGGTGGGGCCATGACACTATCCCTCCCCCCCCGCAGGGCCCCCTACCCTGGGACCATGCAGACCAGGGTGCTCTGAGTACTTGGCATGGAATACCCGAACCAGACGAGGGGCATGCTTATCCTTGGTGTCCACTGACGTGAAGTCCTCTGGTCTATAGCCCTTCCAAGCCACCAGGTACACGGTGATTTGAATTCATCTAGAGTGGGCAAGTGTTCTCTTACCTGTTTCTTGCTTATTTTAATTTGCATTTCTAGTCTGTCTTTTATCGTTCTGTTTTTAGTAAGTTGGGTTGTATTTTCTTTTTGCGTGAAGACAGATGCAAAGAATGAATTAAGCAGTTCTGCTGTCTTTCTATTGCCTGTTACTTCCTTGCCATCTTCTCCCATTAGTGGACTGATTGTTTCCTTGACTTTTTTCTTGTTTTTAATGTGTTGTACGAAACTTTATTATTATTTTTTACATTTGTTGCAAGTCTTACTTCATTCTGAGCCTTAGCTTTCCTGACTTCATCTTTGCAGGTTTGAGCTATTTGTTGGTATTCTGCCTTAGGTATGTGGCCCTCTTTCCATTTTTTGTACTTATACTTTTTCTCTTTCAGTTTGTCAGAGACTTCTTTATGCAACCATGCTAATAATAACCAGCTAATAATGACTTTTCCCCCCATATTTTCAGGGGGTGGCACATTTAGCCTCTATTGGTAAAAAACTCAGCTGAAGTTTTCACTTCCAGGAGCTATTTGTTGCGTCTTTTGACTCATCCTTACATCTCTCTCGTTCTTTAAAGCCATGTTTCTCCATCTTGGCCACTTTAAGATGTATGAACTTCAACTCCCAGAAATCCCCATACTGGTTGGTGAATTCTGAGAGTTGAAGTACATACATCTTAAAGTTGCCAAGGTTGAGAAACACTGTCTAAAGCACAAAATGCCCTGTAAAGTGTTTTTTAAAGATGAGTCCTCTTGACATTGCCTTCATTTCAGCAGGGGCTGTTTAAAGTTTGTCTTTGGCTGGTCCAGTTTTGAAGTGAAGTTCAATCCAGTCCAGACCCAAGTCCAGTCAATTTCTTCTCTTCACTCAACAGTTTCGGCCATGGACATGATATAAACACTTCCACAACGATGTTGCTGCTGGGGCAGGCAGAGGTTAGGATCTACCCAGCTTCTGTTGGTTACTTCAGGTTGCTGCTGGAATGTTCCCTCCCCTCTGGTCACTGGGCAAAGCCAGGTATGGCCATTTTGTTTAGGGGCAACAGGCAATCAGCAAAACGTGGAATCAGCAAAGCAGAGCAAAGTACCGAGTCAGGCAAGCATTATGCAAGTTTCTTATATACACAGGTTTACCATTCTTCAAAAGGAGCTTATAACCTGGTTTCAAACGCAGGTTTTATGCTGTCTTGAGAAAGTGCTAGACTCGTGTTTAAAAAAACAGGATTAGCATGCTCTGCAGAGCGCGCTTGTCCCGTACTGCACAGATATTTGATTTAAACCAGTGAAGAGAGCCAGGTTCTGCCTGCTTTATGTTGCTGATTCTGTCCCAAGTGAATGTATTATAGGTTTTCTGCTCATACAGCCATAATTTTTATGGTTTTTGTTGCTTGGGGGGAAGTGAAATTTGAGGACTGTAGCACCATTTGGTGTACTTGGTGGGTTACTTCTGCTGCTGCCGTGAGAAGATAATCAGTTACAAATCCAATGACTTGTATTCATTCCTGCCATTACAAAAGGCTACTGAATTTCACCTTTATACAGGTACATCTTGACTTACGACCAGTCACTTAGCAATTGTTTGATGTTACAACCAACCCAAAAAAGGGGACTTACAACCCGAATTCGAATTTCTGACAGTTTGCCCCCCCTCTGCAGTCATATCACTGAACGTTGGGCACTCAGCAACATCGTCACATTTATGACTGTTTACAGCATCCCACTGTCATATGACCATGTTTTGTGATGATTTTCCCAAAAACCAGCATGTCAAGCGCAGGAAATCAGGAGTCTAGGCTGTTCAAATGAATATAGGTTTATTGCATGCAAATGCTCTCTACAAGAAGCTGAACTACTAACGTTCAAAGCAAATTGATGGTAGATAAGATCAATCAATCAGAATAGAGCTGGAAGGGAGCTTGGAGGTCTTCTAGTTCAACCCCCTGCTCAAGCAGGAGACCCTATACTATTTCAGACAAATGACTGTCCAGTATCTTCTTAAAAACCTCCAGTGATGAAGCACCCACAACTTCTTCTTTTTTTAAACAAGTTTTATTAATTTTCCAGTTTTACAAAAACCCAAATATTAAGGAAGCAGCGTGGTGATTGGGTAATCAATAATCCAATAACAAGACTTCCGGTTCCGGTCGCAGCACTGGCGGTCGCGCAAAGAGCTTGTTCTCTTTGCCGGCCGGTTTCCCCCCGACGGTAGACCCTGGACAGGGTCGAAAGTCGCCCTGGAGGGGCGACCACCGTGGAGGAGGACATTCGTTGATCGCAGAGGGAGCGGCAGCTCCCTCTGCGGTCCGAGAAATCACCTTTGGGCCGACGGGGAAAAGATAGGCCATTAACATGGCCGATCACTTAGCTGCTCCAGCCGAAAGTCACAGCAACATCTAAGCGAAAAGAACCACCGTGGATGATCCGGGTGAGACCTTTCCTTCCCTCTTGCTACCCTATTTACCTTCCTGTGAAAAGCTTTTAGAAACTACTTCCCTACCTTAAGAAAGCAGCGTTCGGATACTTGGGAAAACGAGCTTTGAAAAATAATTAATTTTTATTGTCTATTTGAGCTGTTGGACTTCGGGGATCCTGAAAAAAATCCTTACTGTGATTCTTTCTCTTTGTCTGCTTGTTTTTATCTTAAGTGGAAGCCTTTAGGGAGGGGGGCGGAGTGTTTTTCTTCCCCCCCCCTTCTGAACATTACTGTTTATTTAAAAAAAAAATTCTCGGCTTTCTGGGCGGATTCATGTGGATTGAGTGGCAACAAAGTATCTATTTTAAGCTGCGCTGAACTTGGCGTGAAGCCCAGACATTCCTATCTGAGTGAAACTAGCTCAAGGACTTAATGCTACAAAGTAGCCATTTTAAGCTGAACTTTTACTTTGTCTTGAACTTGGCGTGACGCCCAGATACTCCTATCTCTATTGAAACTAGCTCAATCTTCTACTAGTAGTTCGTTTTGACTTTATAATACAAAATATATCTCCTAGAAAAATGGATTTTTTCTTTCTTTAGGATTATAATATAATAATTGACTTTTAAGGCATCTTCTTCTATTACTACTTTGGATTACAAATTAGACATTCACAACACTGACTTGGACTTTTGCTGCCTTTATCTTTTTATTGGGCTTGATTTTTTGTTTTTTCTTATTTCTGTTTGGATGTTATATTTTGTAATATTGCAATCTACCTTCTAAGCTGAACTTTCACTAAAAAACAAAGACTACTTCATTATTGAAATGGAATCTTACCCACAGCTTGACTATGGACTTCTACTAGAAAAATTTTTGGAAATGAAAGAGGAACTAAAAGAACATTTCAGAATGTACAGGAAAGATGATCCTCCAGAGTTAAAAATTGAATCTCAAACTTTGACTGATCATGACACACAACCAGATTCACAACTTAACGAGATGGAGGAAATATATTTACAATCTATTGAAGAGGAAGATACTACACCTCATATGCAAATGATGGAGAATTTTGATGACCAAAGGCAGATTTCAACTAAAACATCTATAATCTTAAAAGCAACAGGAATTGATTTTCAAATACAAGGCATTAAAAACGCTGACAATATGAACAAACAACGAATAATTACCATATTGACTAAGACTGATTACATAGTGCAGACAACACTGGAAAATTGGAATTTTTAAATTCAAAGGAGTTGGATTGATATTGGTGAAATATTACTGATATTTTTACTCACAATGATTGAATGTTAACTAGAAATGCATTAATCTGACTAGGTTAAAACAATTGAGGAACTTTTAGAGATTTGGATTGATTTATAAAATATATATTTGATAGAGTACAGGAAATAGAATATAGTTGAGAAGTATTAAAATATAAAAGTTATACTATATGTGTATTTTAGAAATAATTATTGTTTTATGGGAAATTGGGGGACCCGAAATGTAACTTATGTGTTTATTTTAGGCTAAAGTGTAATGGTTTTAAAATAGTTAAACTTAAAAACAGGATTTTGATTGATATGTGAATTACTATCGACATTTTTTTTTACAATGATTGAATTTTATCTAGAAATGTATTAATATTAGGTTATAGCTTGAGGGAAATAGAGAAGTATTTTTAAGGAATTATTGAATTATCTATGTTTGATTATATTGTTTTCTTTGGATGATCGACCACCCGATCTCCACGTGGATTCTTAAAGCAATTTGATGTAAAACTAAAAATACCAATAAAACTTGATTGAAAAAAAATAATAATCCAATAACAAAATCTTTCGTACATATCTCAGGTTACATCATCAAAACTTCCCTCTCTATTTCCCTTGATTATTATATCACATTCAAATTAATACATTGCTAATTATAACTCGATCAAGTAAGACATTTATCAATATATTTTAACTTATACATATCCATATCCTGTTTTAAAATTTTACCTAATTTCAATTACAGTATTCCAATTTAGCTTAATATCCATAGTATTTAGATTTCGGGTAACCCAAATTTCCCTTATTTCATTACAAAATAGTTGTCATATCTAAAATACACATATTGTTTACTTAATTAGATTCTTACTTTCTTTCACAAATATATTCTATTTCTCATCCTAGTACCTCATCACTTACTAATAAAGTATCCTTTATTGTGTCAATCCAACTTCCGTATTATAATTCAAAACTATTATTCTAATGGCTAATTTTTATTTCCCTTGTAAATCTAAGTCCTAAATATTAAATCAATTAATATCTTTTAAAATCTCCTTAGCCCATTAAGTAAGATTTTAGGCTCTTCCATTATAAGTCAAAAAATCCCATTTTTTAAATCTAACTCTAGCTTTCTTTTTGTGCCAAGCAGGCTTCCGTACCAGTGCCTTTAAATCCTCAGGTGGATCTCCCTTCATTCCTACACATGTTATTTGAATCAAGGGAGACCATCCAGTTATCAATTTTTCAAAGGAACTGGCCCCTTTGTAATCATTGGATTGTTGGCCTAATAGTTCAAATCTCCATGTTTGGTTTAGTATATTTCTTGTCAGTTCAGTCTGGTCTTCTTCTTCTTCCGGTTTCATCTGGCTTAAGTAAGAAGTCATGTGCAATGTTGTAATTATTGTTTGGTTGTCTAGGTTGTCTAGGTTCTCAATATGCTGTACTTGTTGATCTTCAGCACCCTCCATCTTAGTGTTGCTTTCTTCAGTTTCTGTTGCTTTTTGAATTGCAGATTTTTTAGTTGAAATCAAAGTTTGACTATCAAAGTTCTCAGTAGATTGTACTTGGTGTTCTTTAAAGGCCACTTTGATATTAATTTCTTCCTCTTCTGTTGCTTTTTGGATTGTAAGTTCATCAGTTGAAATCTGGGCTTCATTTTGTAGATTTAGGGTGGCACCTTTGTCTTTCAATCTGGAATTCAATAGCTCAGTAGCTTCAAGGATTTTTTCAAGTATAAGTTTATAGTTAAGTTGTGGGTAGTATTCCTCCATTTCTATGGTGTTTACAGATAGTCCTTTAGTGGAGGCTGTTTTTGATAAGAGTCAGTGAATGTCCACCTCCACTATTCCTAAAAGTTGTTTTCACCACCCAGCTGTTTCAAATTCTTATCTTTTTTAGATAGTACCAAGGACAAATCTTGGTCTCACAGGTCTCACAGTCAAAATAAAATTTCACTTGCTATACCAGGTTTCGCCACAAGATGTCCCCGATAGCATGTAAAGTCTTTTTCCAAACTCAAGTTAGGCTTTTATCCAGTTTAAAAAAATTTTTTTCCAACTTAACAAGTAGATAAGGTAATAGGTCCCCGTAGAAATAGGAACTTTTTGGGACCCCAAATATCCAAAAGGTGCAAGTCCAATTATTTAGTAGTTTAGCTTAGTTGTTCTTTTCTTTTCTTTTCAAAGCTTTATTTTCCCAAGGTAGGCAGACGCCGCCATGTTAAAAGGGGGGGAAGAAATTTCAAGAGGCTTTTACAGGAAGATAGTTGGGATACAAGAAATGTAAGGTAAGGTCTCACCCAATTCCTCCGCAGTGCTTTCGTTGTGCTTGGTGGTAATTTTGGCTTTCGGCTGGTACGGCTTAGTGATCAGCCATGTTGATGGCTGATCTTTTCTCCGTCGGTCCAAAGGAGCTGCCTCGGATCAAATGGAGGGGCTGCCGCCCTTCCGCGATCTATCGAGGGTCCTCCTCATGGTCATCGCCCCTCCAGGGCGACTTTAGACCCTTTTCAGGGTCTCCCAACGAAGGAAAACTGGATGGCGGAGAGAGCGCTCTCGCCAAGTGTTCGCCGGCGCCGCGATCACAAACCGGAAGCCAAGCACCCACAACTTCTGATGGCAGGCTGTTCCACTGGTTAATTGTTCTCACTGTCAAGAAATTTCTCCTTAATTCCAGGTTGGTTGTTTCTTGTCTTGCCTTCAGGTGCTTTGGAAAATAAGTTGACCCCCTCCTCTTTCTGGCAACCTCTCAAATACTGGAATACTGCTATCATGTCCCCCCTAGTCCTTGCTTTCTCTAGACTAGCCAAACCCAAATCCTGCAACCGTTATTTATATATTTTTGTCTCCATGCCTTTAATCATCTTAGTTGCTCTTCTTTGCACTTTTCCCCAAAGTCTCAACATCTTTTTTGTAATGTGGTGACCAAAATTGGATGCAGTATTCCAGGTCTGGTCTTACAAGGTTTTATAAAGCGGTACTAAAACTTCACGTAATTTTTATTCCATGCCTCTGTTTATACAACCAAGGATTGTATTAGCTTTTTTGGCTGCTACCGCACACTGCTGGCTCATATTTAAGTAATCGTCCACTAGGATTCCAAGATCCCTCTAACAGTTACTGTTTTTGAGCCAGGTTTCACCTAATCTGTACTTGTACCTTTGATTTTTCCTGCCTAAGTGTAAAACCTTGCTTTTCTCCACATTAAATTTCATTTTGTTGGATAGGGCCCATTGTTCAAGTCTGTCAAGATCTTTTTAGTTCCTGAGCTTGTCTTCTGGGCTGTTGACTATTCCTGCCAGCTTAGTGTCATCTGCAAATCTGAGGAGTTCCCCTTCTATTCCCTCATCTAAGTCATTGATGAAGATATTAAAGAGTACTGGGCCTAAGACAGAACCTTGTGGTACTCCACTGCTTACTTCACTCTGTGTAGATGTAGTACCATTAAGGAGTACTCGTTGAGTACGGTTTGTCAGCCAGTTACAAATCCAACTGGTGGTGATACTGTCTATCCCACATTTTTCTAGCTTACCAAAAAGTAGGCTGTGGTCTACTTTGTTGAATGCCTTGCTGAAGTCTAAGTATACTATGTCCACAGCATTTCTCTGGTCTACAAATTTAGTCACTTTGTCAAAGAATGAAATAAGATTGGTTTGGCATGATCTATTTTTAACAAACACCTGCTGGCTACTATTTATAACTTTATTTGTTTCCAGATGTTCGCAGATCTGTTTTTTGATTATCTTTTCCAGGATCTTCCCAGGTATTGATGTTAGGCTGATTGGTCTGTAGTTTCCTGGGTCTGTTTTCTTTTCTTTTTTGAAGATGGGAACCACATCAGCTCTTTTCCAATCCTCAGGTAATTCCCCAGTATTCCAGGATTTTTTAAAGATATGGTACAATGGTTCTGAGATAACATCTGCCAGGTCCTTCAGAACTCTGGGATGCTATCTGTCAGGTTCCAGTGATTTATATTCATCAAGATCAGATAGGTGTTCTCTAACCATTTTCTTGCTTATTTTAATTTTTATTTCTACTCTGTCTTTTACGGTTATGTTTTTGGTAGGTTGAGCTATAATTTCTTTTTGCGTGCAGACTGATGTAAAGAATGAGTTAAGCAGCTCTGCTTTCTCTCTACTGCCTGTTACTTCCTTGCGATCTTCTCTCTTAAGTGGACCTAGTGTTTTCTTGACTTTTTTCTTGTTATTTATATGTTGAAAGAAAGTTTTTTTTGTTATCTTTGACTTTTGTTGCAAGACTTTGTTCATTCTGATCCTTTGCTTTCCTGATTGGGTGGGTTCCTTTCAGAGGATTTGGAGTGATGCCAAAAAGGCTTTGAGTAAGGCAGCCGAAAGCCAGAAAAGGCAAGCAGATAAGAAACGAGCTCTGCAGGAGACATTCCATGCAGTAGATAAAGTGTATCTGTCTACAAAGTATCTTAAGCTGAGACTTAAGTTGCAAGAAGTTAGGGCCGAAGTACATAGGTCCTTTCCCCATAGTGAAAGTCATTAACCCGGTGACCGTAGAGCTAAGATTACCAAGGTAGTTGGGTAAAGTGCACCCAGTATTCCATTGTAGCTTACTGAAGCCATACAAGGAATCCACACTGAGACCCATAAGGACGGCAGTCACCGCCCCAATAGCGGTAGAAGGGGAAACGCATTATGAAGTTAAGCAAATCTTCGATTCCAGAATCCACAAGGTGAAGTTGCAGTACTTAATCCAATGGGAGGGTTACCCGATGTCAGAATCTAGATGGGTAAAAGCCCAGCACATAAGAGTGGATCATTTGGTAAAACGATTCTACACAAAATACCCTCAGAAGCAGGGACCAGTACAAAGGAAAGATTAGCAAGCATTGATGTGTATTCTTTTTGTTTTCCAGGTTCCCTTTCCTTCCTAGGGGGGCAACCTGTCAAGTTGCAAAGCCTACTGTCTTTAGGACCGCTGCATGCTTCTAGCTTGCCAACAGTACGAGAGGGGAAGAGGGGAAAGTTTTGAATCCACAGGTGCTCCTTATCAACGTGAGAGCTGAAGAGTTGTTTTGGCGAACTAAAGTTTCTTCTCATAACAATTAATGGAAGATATATTGGACAATGTGACCTGAACTGTCAGAGAGGGGAGGGAAAGTTTTACTCTTTTAATTATCTGTTTCCCACCATAGTTTCAGAGTTAGCTTTTCTTCAAACTTGCCGGATTGTTTTATGTCTAATAAAGTTAATATTGGAGTTCATCATGCCTCTAGTGTTTGGCTTGGTTGGGCTTTTTCAGCCAGAATATGACAGTGACATTGCCATAGGTGTATATTACAGTCCACCCAACCAATCAGAAGAAATAGATGAACTCTTTGCCAATCAGTTAACAAATGTATGTAGGAAGCATACCACAGTAGTAATGGGTGTTGTGCAGGTTCTGAGGTTTTGCTTGATAAAAAATACAGGAAACCAGAAGTTGCCTTTAAGCTTTACGTTTTTATTCAGCTGAACAAAGACGGGCTCCTCTAAAAGAGAGAAGCCCCGAATGACAAGAAATCCTTGTATTTATTCTTTCTGATTACATAAGCAATCCACCCAGCAAAGGTGACACACATACAATAAAGATTTCACCCAGTAAGTCTGGCACACTGTAGATAAGAAGGGAGAAAGCAGAAGTAGCTAAAAATGTTCCCTTTTGGGTGTTTCCCTAAAGACATCATACGTTTCCAGGTGGGTTAGGACATTGGGTGTTTTCCTTGCTGTCCTTTCATGACCCTGCATCCATGACTCTGCAAGTGCCCAAAGACAGCAGGGCCATCTACACATATTCACAATTGATACTTCCTATGCTGTCTCCTAATTCCGGGTCAACATGGGAGACTTTAACTATCCAGATATCAACTGGGAGACAAACTCTGCAGCGAGTGGGAGATCAAATAGATTCCTAACCAACCTAGCCGACAACTTTGTCATCCAAAAGGTAGAGGAGGGAACTAGAAGTAAAGCTATACTGGACCTAATTCTTACTAATAGAGAAGCAGTGATAGAGGGAGTTGAAGTTGCTGGAACCTTGGGTGAAAGTGACCACGTCATACTGAAATTCAATAACTAAGGCTGATTATCAGCAGGCAGCCAGAACATGCAAAGATGAAGTCAGGAAAGTAAAGGCTCAGAATGAACAAAGACTTTCAACAGAAGTCAAGCGTTTGTTAAAAACAGATCATACCAAACCAATCTTATTTCATTCTTTGATAAAGTGACTAATTTAGTTAGTAGACCAGTGAAATGCTGTGGACATAGTATACTTAGATTTCAGTAAGGCATTTGACAAAGTAGACCACAACTCTCTGACATAATTGTTGTGTCCTGGGCCTTGCTGAGTCATTCAGCAAGGCTCAGGAAGTCTGCAGAAAGGTTGCAGAGACCAGAACGGTTGCAGAGACCCGGACAGACCACATGTCTGCCCGGGACCCAGACAGGCTGTCTCCAGCCTCGCGCGCATGCGCGAGGCGGGAGAATAGCCTGCAATCATTGGTTGAGCATCCCCTTGCACGGGGAGTATAAAAGGGCTTGTTGCCATTGTTCGCTTGCTTCTGTTCAGTGAGTGTATCAATAAAAAGACATCATTTCTTGTGAACTGCCTCGTCTCAAATGTCTGCTTGTGCAAACAGAACATTGGCGATGAAGGTGGGATTCGCCGTTTGGAAGCCTACAACAAGAAGATAGGCCTACTCACCTAAGGCCTGAATGAGAAGAGAAGCACGGCGTCCAGAAGGAGCAACCGCCTGCCAGTACGCATACGCTGGAGGTGGGCTTGGCTTCGTGGGACCCCTTCTCCTTCCTTGCGGTGAGAGACGTCGACGAGGCCATCGTTCACGAAGATGTCCAAACTAGGTCGTCTCGGTGAATTCGACACTTCACACCCGGAACGCTGGAGCTCGTACGCAGCTCGCGTTGAGAACTATTTTCGGGTGAACAAAATCCAGGAAGACGGCCTGAAAGCAGCTCCCTTGTTGTGTGTCTGTGGGCAAGAAACTTTTGAAATTGCCGAGAATCTTGTCGCCCCAGCACCTTTGGAATCGATCGCGTATGCCGATCTCAAGAAAATGCTGCGCGAGCATTTCGAGCCCAAGCTATCAGTAATAGCTTGGAGGCACCAGTTCGAGCAGCGGGACCAGTGGCCCGGAGAATCAGCTGCGGACTTTGTCGCGGCCCTGAGGCAGGCCGCTAGACCATGTGCGTTTCATGATCTGGAGGAAAGGCTCCGAGATAGCCTTGTTTGTGGGTTGCGAAGCTGCGAGATGCAGCAGAAGCTGTTTGCGAAGGCTGATGTCACGTTCCAAGATGCCTTAAGAGAAATTGCAGCTGAATAAGCAGCCAGCGGTGCAGTGAAGGCCTTGCGGTCAACGAAGAATCCCCCAGCGGCTGTCCCCGTCCACCAAGAAGCCGTGCGAGATGCCTCCGGAGAAGACTCCGAGGAAGAAGAGGTGGACAGACTTCAACCGTCGGCAGAGAGAAGACTGCAGGAACGCAGAGGGCAGCCGCCTGCATCCCTTCGCTGTTTCGGCTGTGGGGGTCGCCACAGGAGGGCCAACTGCCATTTTCGTTCTGCTGTCTGCCGAGCATGTGACAGGCAAGGCCACATCGCATCAGCTTGCATGGGTCGTCAAAAGAACAGGTCCCCTGAATTGCCTCTGAAAGGTACCAAGGTCCCCAGCCAAAACAGGGTGGTTTTTTGCGTGTCCCATAGGGGGGTGTTTAAAACGGGGGTTCACCGGCCCCTTAAGAAAAAGCTGTGCATTGATGTACAGTTGCAGGGAGTTCCCCTGGCCATGGAGCTGGACACAGGGTCCACTCTTTCCATTATTTCTGTAGACACCTTTAACAAGGTTTGCTCCAGGAGTGGCTCACGAGTCAAACTCAGGCCCTCCAATCTCATCCTCACTGACTTTCAGAATTCACGAGTCAGTGTGAAGGGGGAGGCCACACTTAGAGTACAGCGTAAGGATTTCAATGGATTCTTAGATGTGGTGGTTGTTGGTGGTGATCGCACGAGTCTTATAGGACTCGATTGGTTCGAGGCACTTGGGATCCAGGTGACTGGCCTGAATCATCTGCAAACTGCCAGCCTTACAGGAGTCTGTAAGGAGTTTGCTGATGTATTCAGCCCAGAACTTGGCTCATACAAGGGGCCTCCCATTACGTTAAAATTGGATCCAAACATTACACCCATCAGGGTTAAGCCAAGGAGGGTGCCTTTTGCCCTCAAGAGCAAAATTGATGCTGAGTTGGACAAATTGCTCCAATAAGGCATTCTTGAACCTGTGGACTCTAGTCCATGGGAAACCCCCATAGTAACCCCACTGAAATCAAATGGTGAAGTCAGAATATGTGCAGACTATAAATGCACTCTGAATAAAGCCTTGCAGCAACACGCATACCCAGTGCCTGTGGTGAGCCACATTCTGGCCTCCCTAAAAGGGGGAAAACATTTTGCTAAGCTTGACTTAGCTCAGGCATATCAACAGTTACCTGTTGATGAGGCAACAGCTGAGGCACAAACTATAGTCACTCACAGAGGGGTTTTTAAGGTAAAGAGGCTGCAGTTTGGGGTCAATGTAGCCCCTGGTATCTTTCAAGGGGTGATGGAGCGAACGCTCAGGGGTATTCCAGGGGTCTGCCCCTACTTTGATGACGTCCTCATTGCAGGAGAGTCATCTGGGAACTTGGCTGAAAGGCTGAGAGCTGTCTTGCTGCGTTTCCGCCAAGCAGGGCTGAAGTTGCAGCAAGACAAATGCAAAATAGGTGTAACTTCCACCGAATTTCTAGGGTTTTGTATTGATGCAGAAGGCATCCACCCCGCAGAGTCCAAATTCCAGGCCATTCAACTGGCCCCTAGTCCCCAGTCAAAAACTGAACTTCAGGCTTTTCTTGGCCTCCTTAATTTTTACCATTCATTTCTCCCCCACAAGGCTGCTGTGGCTGAGCCGCTACACCGGCTCTTGGACAAGCAGGCTCCCTGGGCATGGACAAAGGTCCATGAGAAGGCTTTTAAAGGAGTCAAGGCTTTGCTATCCTCCAATGCTGTACTGGCTCACTTCAATGAGCACTTGCCTGTGTGCATCGCATGTGATGCTTCCCCTTATGGGGTAGGAGCAGTGTTAAGTCATCTCAAGGAAGATGGAACTCAGGTCCCAGTGGCCTACTATTCTAGAACCTTCTCATCTGAAGAGCGTAATTACGCGCAGATTGACAGGGAAGCCTTGGCAATAATCTCAGGCATCAAGAAATTTCATGATTTCTTGTATGGCCGCCATTTCACGGTCTATACTGACCACAAGCCGTTGCTGGGGTTGTTTACAACCAATAAACAAACTCCTCAGATAATATCTCCTAGAATGCTGAGATGGTCTATTTTCTTAGCAGCTTATGATTACACCCTGGTTCACAAACCAGGTACTGAAATGGGCCACGCTGATGGCCTGAGTAGGTTACCTGTTAAACAAATAGAGGCAGACCCTGCTCCTGCTGTACACATTCTTTCTATTCAGGATTTACCTGAATCTCCCCTCAATGCTAGGGATGTGGCTGCTGAAACTGCCACTGATCACACGCTTGCACGCGTGCTGACATGCGTGTTGTCAGGATGGCCGGACACGTGTCCTAGTACAGACTTCCAAAGCTTCTGGCGTAGGAAGCATGAATTGTCCACATTCAAAGGGTGTATCCTGTGGGGAAGCAGAGTAGTCATCCTGGCCTCATTGAGGACTAGAGTCTTGCTCTCTCTCCATGAGGGACATCCAGGAATAGTGAGAATGAAGGCGCTTGTGCGCAGCCATCTGTGGTGGCCTGGACTCGATAAGGACATCGAGGCCCAGGTTCATGGGTGCCAAGTGTGCCAGCAATCACGGCCAGAAATGCCCCAGGCCCCTGTACATAGGTGGGAGGAGACACTTACTCCATGGTCACGCGTCCACATAGACTATGCTGGGCCCTTTCAGGGGCAATTCTTCCTCCTCCTTGTGGATAGCCATTCCAAGTGGCTAGAGGTCGTTCCTGTATCCTCCACTACTACTGCCAGGACCATCCAGGTGCTCAGAGGAATCTTCGCTTCCCATGGTCTTCCTGATGTTTTAGTATCAGACAATGGTCCCCAATTTACCTCTTCTGAGTTTCAGGCATTTCTCCAAGCCAACATGATCCGGCATGCCACGTCTGCTCCTTTTCACCCTGCCACCAACGGTCAGGCTGAACGCATGGTGCGCACCACAAAGTACGCATTAAAGAGAATCACTCAAGGACCTTGGCACCACAGGTTAGCTGATTTTCTCCTTGCACACCGCACCACACCATGCACAGCTACAGGAAAGAGCCCAGCTGAACTCCGCTGGGGTCGCAGACTTATTACGAAGCTGGACAGGCTGCACCCAGACCGGGTGGCTTCACAGGTGTCACAACTGCGGGCACCTAGGAGACTTCAAGTGGGTGACCCGGTTTGGGCCAGAAACTATGGGCATGGGCATCTCTGGGTACCTGCTGTAATCTGTAAGGTCTCAGGGCCACTGTCCTACGAAGTGGCCTTAGAGGATGGTCGTGTGCTTCGACGCCACATTGACCAACTGCGCTGGAGGCTTCCTGGCCATGTTTCCTCTCCTGGCTCCACTCTCGGGGGGCAGGGGGACCCCAATTATGATTGTGGACCACAGTCTCTCCACGAGGGCGCTCATCAAAATGCTCCAGATGGGGGTCTTGCCATGGAGGCGGCTCCTGACTCTGGCATAGACTCAGGGGGTCTTGCCATGGAGGCGGCTCCTGAATCTGGCAGAGGTCCCTGGTTTAGGGCAAATGGCCGTAAATCGGCTACTCAGGGCACTCCTGCTGCTGGCCTTGGGCTCGAAGGACATTGCTCCGAAGGGGAGTCCCAAGGACTTTTGGGGAACTCTACCCCACCAAGGGACTCGGGGAACTCGACCCCTCCAAGGAACTCTGGTTTGGGTCTAGCGGATCCAGCCAGTCAGCAGTCAGGGGGAACCCCTGAGTTTTCTGGGCGACAAAGTCCTGGTTTGTCTTGCGCAAACCGGGAGCAGGCACTCCAGGCACCTAGTACACTTTCCCCTCCTACCATCACACCTGTACCTAATCTGGCTCCACGGAGATCTGAGAGGGTCAAGGGTCCTCCTAAATATTTGAATGAGGGCTTCCGGTTCCGGATCGCGGCACACGCAGTCGCACGGAGAGACCCGTCTCTCCCACCGGCTGTTTTCCCTCCACCGGTAGACCCTTAATCGGGTCGAAAGTCGCCCCGGAGAGGCGACCACCGTTGAGGAGGCCCTCGTTTGACTGGGGAAGGGCGGCAGCTCCTTCCTCAGTCCGAGCCAGCTCCTTAGGGCCGTCGGAGAAAAGATCAGCCAGTAAAATGGACGATCACTTTGCTGCACCAGCCGAAAGCCAGAAGAACAACTAAGCATAAAGAACCCCCGTGGAGAATCCGGGTGAGACCTTTCCTTCCCCTTCTTTCCCTAATTACTCTCCTGTAAAAAGCTTTTGTATTTGAATTACTTCCCTGCTGTGAGGGAGCAGCGTTTGGGCACTTGGGAAAAACAGCTTTGTGAATTGAAAAAAAAATAAACCAGTTAATTTTTTATTGACTATTCAATTTCTGGAATACTGAGGGGGCCTGAAAATATTTCTATTCTTGATTATTACTATCATAACTACGTGTCCACTATTTTGGAGAGGCCTTTCTTCATTTTTTTAACGTGAAAAACAAAAAATCTATTAACTTGAAAAGAAAGAAAGACCTTATAGCCTGCTGAGGACATCTTGTGACGAAAAGTGTTACTGCAACTGTATATTTTTTTCATTGCTGGAGGATGGCTCTAACCTTCAAAAGATGATAAGAGTAAGATAACTGAAACAGCTGTGTGGTGATTTGGTCTATTGAGAATTGGAGGTGAATATTTGTTGACTTCTACGAAATAGAGCCTTCACTAAAAGATTAAAAGATCTTTTCACCACCGACATGGAACTTAACACACAGCTGGACTATGAGCTTATACTGGAAAAAATCTTGGAAGCCACGGAGGATATGAACTCTTACTTCCAAACTTTGACGGATCAAGTTATAGGCCGAAAAACAGTGGAGAAGGAGCAGATTGGCGCTAAAGAGACTAGTGAGCAATATGTACAACCTAAAGAGGAACCATGTCTACAACTCAACTATGAAACTACACCGAGAGAAATTGTGGAAACTAAGGAACAAATTAACTTTACACAACCCCAAATGCAATCTATGGAGAAGCTTGATGATCAAAGAATAACTTTAACTGAAATGCCTGAAGCATCAACATCAACAGAGACTGACACTCAGATACAAGTTATTGAAAATTGTGACAATGTGGATAAACAACTAGTAACTATAATATGGAATAAAACGGCTTCTATCATCCAAAGGCTACTAGAAGAAAGGAAAGAGAACTTTGACCAATTTGAAGCGTTGAGGAATACTGACTTTCTAATATTGTGGTTTGATGATGCAGGAATTTTATTATGGAAACCGGTATGGCACAGAAAGAAACCTAGAGTTAGATTTAAAAATGTATTTTAAAGTTTCATTTAATGGGTTTAAAAAGGCTTTTGAGTTTTTGACTGATTCAATAACGAACGGAGTACGTGAATTTTGTAAGAGGATATCCTTTGTAATAATACTTTGTCTTAGATATGATAATTACTGGAGAGGTAAACTTTATCTACTGGGTTAAAAAGATTTTTTATAGACATAGATGAATTGATAGAATATATATTTAAATCAGATAAAAATCTATTTGTTGGTTTGATATTTTTATTTTAAATAAGATAATTATTTTGTAATAGAAGAAGAATAAGAGGGATTGGTGACAAGAGAAGAAATGGTATTAATGAAGAAAACATAAGAATGTTACTGCGGGAATAATATACTCATTTTAGATATAATCATTATGTTAAAAAGGGACACCCGAAGTGTTAATAATATGTCTATTTAAGGCTAATCGGAATATGGTAACTGTAAATTAGTAAAGCCTAAAAACAGGACTTGGATTTTTATAATTGAAATGCGATTGATATTTGATAGGATTGTTTGAAGTTTATTTAGAAATGTATTAATTTGAATATAAGACTATATAAGGGAATTAGAGAGGGAATTTTCAATGAATTAATTTGAGCTATATATCTGTGATTGTTCTTTTGGATGTTTGATATACCCACCTCCACGGTGTTTCCTAAGCACTTTGATGTAACCCTTTTATCCCCATAAAAATCCAATAAAATATATTTTAAAAAAATAATATTTGAATGAATATGTGAGGTCCCTGTGGTGCTAATATTGTCAAAAAGTGAAAGGACGTGGATACCACGGAACCGTATGGGAGACAGGTTGCCAGGAGTCAGGGTGACCACATGGCATGTTGCCGGTCTGACATCGACCTTGTGCTGTTAAACAACATGGACAGTGTTGTTTAATCCAAAGGGGGAGGGGTGTTGTGTCCTGGGCCTTGCTGAGTCATTCAGCAAGGCTCAGGAAGTCTGCAGAAAGGTTGCAGAGAAGCAGAACGGTTGCAGAGACCCAGACAGACCACGTGTCTGCCCGGGACCCAGACAGGCTGTCTCCAGCCTTGCGCGCATGGGCGAGGTGGGAGAATAGCCTGCAATCATTGGTTGAGCACCCCCTTGCATGGGGAGTATAAAAGGGCTTGTTGCCATTGTTCGCTTGCTTCTGTTCAGTGAGTGTATCAATAAAAAGACATCATTTCTTGTGAACTGCCTCGTCTCAAATGTCTGTGTCTGTTTCCTCCTTCGGACCACAACATCCTGCTTGTGCGAACAGAACAATAATGGATAACTTAGTATTAATAGACTCGTGGAGATATAAAAATGGTTCTGCTAGAGAATATACTTTTCAAGGATTGATATGATTTGGTTTCTAAAAATCTTGCAAATAAAATTTTTAAAAGTTGATATTTTACCTAAATCCTTCTCTGATCATAACCCAGTGCTTTTGGTACTTAGAGGAAAGAGGTTGAATTATAGATGGAGATTAAATGAAGTTATTTTGCAAAAGGAGGTGATTGTGAAAAACTGTAAAAAGAAATTAAAAGAGTATTTTGATAATAATTTAGGTAGAGTAACAGCTTTAACAACTGTGTGGGATGCAAGTAAGGCTGTTATGAGGGGTTAGTTCATACAGTATAATTGTTTAGAGAAGAAGAAATCCCTGGAAAAGATGCAAAAAATATTAGATGAGATTAGACAGAAAGAAATTGAGTTGCAAAAGACACCTACAGATGTAAAAATTTCACATCAAATTAAATTGTTACAGCAACAATTGTCTATGTTAACAGTTCAAGAAATAGAAACAAAATGAAGTATGTGAAACAAAGACATTTTGAATTTGCAAATAAACTAGGGAGATGGTTGGCATATAAATTAAGGAAGGAAAGGGAAAAGCGAATGATTGAGAAAATTTTTGAAGGGGATAAGGTAATAACTGATAATGAACTTGTTAAAAAGACTTCATAATTTTTACTCTAACTTGTATAAAAAGCAGGAGTTAGATAGGTCTAAAATAGATGAATATCTTTTAAGACAAAGGTTACCTAAGTTATCACAATCCCAGATGCAACTTATGAATGACCCAATAACAGTCTTCGAAATATCAGAAGCTATTAAAAAATGAAAACAGGTAAAGCTCCAGGACCAGATGGCCTTACAAGTCAATAGTATAAGTGCTTTGAGGAGGAACTTCTACAGCCACTAAAGGACATAATGAATGATATACTTCAGGAGGGAAGGATACCCCAAACATGGAAGGAAGTCAATATTGTTGTTAGGTTCTGAAAGGAAGATGCATTTCAAGGAATTCTGAGGCATTGTTTACCTTTAAAACTCTTTATTTTGCAACATAACTTCGGTACGTATAAAGTGAAGCCAAAAACTAAACCCTCCTACTTCTTCCCACAGTGTCTAAGCATATTCCCCTCCCTCATGTGACAGTCATTTCACATTCTCCAATTAGTTTAAAGTGTGAGCTTTCCCTCCCGTTCCATAACGCACCATATCTTTATCTTCTCACATTTCATCCTTTGAAGACGCTCTGCTGAATATTGTTATGGCTAAATAGTTCTCAGCACATTCTTTCACTCCCTCTCCCCCATACTATCTAATAGTGGCTCTTAAAGTAATACACAGGTTAAATAGTGAATGTCTGCATCCATATATAATGTCAAGCATAACATTCGATGTTAGCAGCGTTGACATCCGGCCCCCCTTACAAAAACGACAGATCCTGTAATGTAAACAAAAGCATATGTTAATGATTAGGTTTTGGTTTGTTGGGATATTTTGCATGAAATCTTTTGACGAGTCTGTCAGCTTCCACCTCGCTTGATTTCACCCAGGTGGCTTCAGATAACGGGTATCCTTTCCATTGTACTAAGTACTGCAATTTGCCTTTAAAGATTCTGGAATCAAGAATACGTTTCACTTCATAATGGGTCTGTCCTGCAACTACGAGGGGCCCAGGTGCTTTCTTTGGGGGAGGTCTTAAAGTGGAGCCCCGATAAGGTTTTAACAAACTACCATGGAAAACAGGGTGAATTTTACCCAGACGTCTAGGGAGTTTCAGTTTTACGGTGACCGGATTGATGACCTTTACGATAGGAAAAGGCCCTAAGAATTTCGGTCCTAACTTCTTGCTGGGTAATTTGAGGCGTAAATATTTGGTTGACAGATAGACCTTTTCCCCAACTTGGAACGTTCTTTGGGGAGCCCTCTTTTTGTCAGCTTGCTTTTTATAGGTTTCAAAAGTCTTTTTTAAAGCAGATTTTGTGTTTCTCCAAACTTCCTCCCATCCCCTCACCCATTGGTCAAGTGTCTGGGAAGCGGTTGGTACTTGGGGATATTCAGGTATTGGACCGAACTCTTTGCCTGTGGCTACTCTGAAAGGTGTGTAGCCGGTACTGCTGTGCACAGAATTGTTGTACGCCACCTCTGCAAAAGGGAGGAGGTCAGTCCAGTTAGTCTGTTGATAGGACACGTAGCACCTGAGATATTGCTCCACCATTTTGTTTGCGGCTTCTGCAGCTCCATTGGTGGCCGGATGAAAAGCAGATGATAAGCCTTGAGATGATCCAATTAATTTAAGAAAACTCCTCCAAAACTTTGCTGTGAAGTGCACCCCCCTGTCTGAGATTATTTGCTTAGGGGCGCCGTGCAGTCGGTAGATATATTTCAGGAACAATTTAGTCAGTCGTTGGGCGGATGGGAGTCCTTTGCAGGCGATGAAATGAGCCTGCTTCGAAAACAAGTCTATTACAGTCCAGATGACAGTATTTCCTTTACTTTCAGGTAAGTATACGATAAAGTCCATAGCTATTTCCTCCCAGGGTTGGGAAGGGTCTGCCACCGGCTGCAGTAACCCAGGGGTTTTCCCCGGTATTCTTTTCATTGTGGCACATATGGTACAACTTTTCACAGTTTTCCACATCCCGTTTCAGTCCCGGCCACCAAAATTGCCGGCGGGTGAGATGTAGAGTTTTTAGATATCCAAAGTGTCCAGCCTGTTTAACATCATGGCTGTGTTTCAGAGCATTTAGACGGAGGGATTCGGGCAAATACAGTTTCCCCCCTTTGTAAGCCAAACCATCCCGGCACGTCAAGGAGGTTTGATTATCTTTGAACCATTGATCGGTGAGGAGCTCTCGTTTTATTTTCTTTGTTCCAGGGTCCTCTGGATTGGGGACCCTTCGAGGTGTGATTTGTGCAACAGGCTGTGGATTAGAGATAATCGCCTCATTAACTTCTTCACGTTTGCTTTTGTATTGGGGCAATCTAGATAGCGCATCAGCTAGGAAGTTTTTTCCCCCTGGGATGTACTTTAAAGTTGAAGCGGTTAAAGTACTGTGCCCACCGTACTTGCTTTGGGGACAATTTGCGGGGAGTTTTCAGTGCCTCTAGGTTTTTGTGATCTGTCCATACTTCAAATGGCACCTTGCTCCCCTCTAGGTAGTGTCGCCAGTTTAAGAACCCCCATCTAATTGCGAAGGGCTCTTTTTCCCATATTGCCCATCTCCGTTCACTTTCCGTAAATTTTTTGGAGGTGTAGGCGCAGGGTTGCAGGATTCCATCCTCGTTCTTTTGAAGTAACACAGCTCCAACGGCCACATCGCTGGCGTCGGCTTGTATTACAAAGGGTTCCCCTGGGCAGGGGTGCTTTAGAACCGGTTCAGCGGCAAATAGTCTTTTTAAATTCTCAAAAGCCGTTTGACAGTTCATAGTCCATGCTAGTGGTTGGCCCGGTCACGGCTTCCCTCCTTTTTTCCCTGTTTTGAGTAAGTCTGTAAGGGGTAGGGCAATCTTGGCAAAAGAGGGGATGAATTGACGGTAGAAGTTGGCAAAACCTAGAAAGCTCTGGAGCTGTTTGCGGGTTCTTGGGGGTTGCCACTCAATTATAGTTTTCACATTAGCCGGATCCATCTCAATGCCCTCGTTGGAAATTCTGTAGCCGAGGTAATCTAATCGGGTCTGATGAAATTCACATTTTGACAATTTGGCATAAAGCTTGGCATTCAGTAGTTTCTTTAATACTTCTCTCACCAGCTTTATGTGATCAGTCGTATTCGTGCTGTATATAAGGATATCGTCAAGGTACACCAGGACCACTTTGTACAGGTGATCATGTAGAACCTCATTAATCAGCTGCATGAATACAGCTGGGGCCCCCTATAGTCCAAATGGCATGACCTTGAATTGGTAGCTCCCCATGGGGCAGTTGAAGGCAGTCTTCCACTCGTCTCCCTCCTTTATTCTCACTCGGTAATATGCCTCTCTCAGGTCTAATTTTGTGAAAACACTCCCCTTAGCCAGATGAGTTAAAAGGTCCTGTAGGAGGGGGAGGGGGTACTTGTTGTGCACACTTACAGCGTTAAGACCCTTATAGTCTACACAGAGACGAAGAGACCCATCTTTTTTTTCTTTAAATAACACAGGGGATCCCACGGTAGATTTGGCCCTTTCAATGAACCCCCTCTTTAGGTTCTTATTCACGTATTGCTGCATCTCTTCCATTTCGAGGGGGGACATAGCGTACATTCTCGGGCGTGGGAGCTTGGCTCCTGGCACCAGTTCAATGGAACAGTCATTGGGTCTGTGAGGGGGTAGGGCATCGCATTCATTCTCACTGAATACCTCCGCTAAGTCCCGGTATTCATTGGGGATGAGTGAATCGTCTGGTGACGGTGAGGCATTTATAAGTGCTCGCTCATTAGGTGGCCTAAAGTGTTCCGCAATGTCTGTTGAATCAGGGGGGGTTTGGCCCTATTGGTAACCTCACAGTTCTCATTCCTTTCTCCCACTAGATAAATGGCTTCCATTTCTTTAGGGAGGGGGGTGGAGTGTTTTTCTTCCTCCCCCCCCTTCTGAACATTATTGTTTCTTTTAAAAAAAAATTCGGCTGTCTGGGCGGTTTTTTGTGGATTGAAGTGGCAAGAAAGTATCCATTTTAAGCTGATAACTTTCACTTTGCTTTGTCGGATGTGTATTCAGCCTAAACTCGGCGTGACGCCCAGACATTCCTATCTGTATTGAAACCAGCTGAAGGGCTTCATTGTTTTTTCTTTTTGTTTCTTTCTCCTAGTAGTTTACTTTGACTTTACATTACAAAATATATTTCCTAGAAAAATGGATTTTTCTTTTTTTGGATTACAAGATAATAATTGACTTTTAAGGCACCTTTTTCTATTACTATTTTGGATTACAAATTGGATACTCATGACACTGACTTTGATTTTTTCTGCCTTTATCTTCTTGTTTGGCTTGACTTTTTTATTTTTTTCTTATTTCTGTTTGGATATTACATTTTATAATTTTGCTACTATAGAATTCCTATTTGGCCTGACTTTTTTGCTTTTTTCTATTTCTGTTTGGATCCTATACCTTATACTATTTCTATTACAGAATTTTTATTGTTGTATTTACCTTCTAAGCTGAACTTTCACTAAAAAACTAAGACTACTTTATTATTGAAATGGAATCTTACCCACAGCTTGACTATGGACTTTTACTAGAAAAACTTTTGGAACTGAAAGAACAATTCAGAAGGGACATGGAAGATGATGCTCCAGAGTTAAAAATTTACTCTCAAACTTTGACTGACCAATTTATAGACCAAGGAACAACAGAGGAAGAACAGATCAACCCTAAAGAGGCCAATATGCAACTACCACAACTCAACGAGATGGAGGAAATATATCTACAATCTATTGAAGAGGAACCAGTAAACATAGAGGAAGAGATTATATTGCATATGCAAATTATGGAGAATCTTGATGATGATGACCAAAGGCGGATTCCAACCAAAACACCTATAATCCTATAATCCTAAAAGCAACAGGAATTGATTTTCAAATCCTTCCTTCCCACTCTCCCTCCCTTCCTTCTCCCTTCCTTCCTTCCCACTCTCCCTCCTTCCCTTCCCAAGATTGAGAAACACTGGCAAAAAAGTTTGGAGACTCTTCCCCCCCCCCCCAGTCACAGAATGTGTTACAGCTCTCTTCCAATCCTCTGTTGAGGGAGCAGGGCTGCAAGTGGGGAGACCCCGCGTGCGCGCGCACACGCACACGCACACGCACACAATTAAACAACATTAGAAAGAGGGCAGAGGAGGAGGATGAAGACTCAGGGAAGAATCTGAGATGGAGAAGAGAGGAGAGGCGTCGTCTAGCCTTAGCGCGGCATCGGCAACCGGAGCGCAGGCTACCGCTCAGGCAGAGAGTGGGACTCTTGCTGCTGGCGCGTGACCGAAAGTTCGGATGACCTTGTCGGAGGGCCAGGGGCAACTGGAGGGAACTTTGACCCTGGGGGAACTTGATTGGCTGGAGATCACCTCTCAGTGATGCAGCACCCCTAAAGCTGCTGAGGCAGAGTTCCCACTGATTTCGTCCCACAGCCTTCGATCACCTGTGCTGAGAAAGGTGAAGCGGCTGGCTGGCTGGGATGACTCGGGGGAGTGGAAGTACCTGACTGCCATCCACAGTCACTCCGTTGAGAAATTGAGAGAGAAGTTCGACCGACCTGAGGTGGGAGAAGTAGAACCGGATGCTCACCATCTGATCTCCAGTGGACGAGAACGCAGAAGCTCTCCAACACTCCCTCCTCCCCGGAGAAGCCCAAGCCCCATCACAATGGCTCGTGCTGCTTCACCAGTACCCCAGCCAGCCTCAGCGTGAAGCCCTATGCACTGGCGTAATCCCAAAAGAGATTGGTGCCCTGCAAGCCTGGGAGCCCAGCCGAGAGGGCTTCACGATGTGGCTCCCCCACGACTCCAACGCCTGCGACATACAACAAGCATACTGGGGACCACGGCCTATAGATCCACCTCCTATCAAACCCACATTTGATGGAGACCCTAAGAAGCTGTCTTTCTTCCTGAACCAGGTGTGGGCCCACCTGAACCGCTATGCTCATGCTGTCATGCCTCCGTCTGAGCCTGAATCGGAGGAGGAAATGGAGCCAGAACAGGACCCTATCGAGGCCCAGGGAGAGGTGTCTCCGGCTTCGGAGGACTGTGGGGAAGAGCAGGCTGAGGTAGGCCAGGGCCCTTCAGGTTTGGAAAAGGGGAGACAGAGTTCAGGCGAGGAGCAAGGCCCACCCCCACCTGATCCTAGAGCTAGGAGAGTGGAGAGGAGGAGGGAACAAGGCAGGCAGGCAGGCTCACTTACTCGGGAGGAGAGCGTCCCACCCCACCCCACAAGACACACCTGGGGATTGAGATATAAGGAGCCGCTGTGGGTTGGGGACTTTGTCGGGAACAAACGTTGAATCTTGGGAAAGTTGTGTATTGTTGCTCTTGTTCTATGCCTTTGTTGGAAAACCTGGACACCTTGATGACCGGACCGGCTGACCACGTGGATTTCCTGAATTACGACCTCAGACTGCATTTTGACTTTTTTCTTTGCAAACTGTGCAGGCAAGCTGAGATTCAAGCGGACTCATTAAGTTGATGTTTTGTTTGGTTTGTTATCTTTATGGCCTTGAGGACATTCGTATACTAATCAGGCTGTATTGAAACTGCCTTCAGCCAGAGTCAGCTGGAAGGTGTGTGTGTGTATTTGGGTCGGAGGCTTTCCAGCAAATGTGGGAGCATTTGGAGGAAATTTGCAACCATTAAAGAACTGTTTACATTGCCAGCTGTCTGCATTGCCTTTGTGCTGTGCCCTGGGTCATCACACATGCTTACCCCGATGGGGCCGGGATGGTTGATGCTGTAGCAGAAAACCTCGAGGGAGAAGCAGCCAAGTGGGTGACCACCCTACATGATGAACAGGCACCAGAGTTGTGGGACATCAATCTGTTCATGGGTGAGCTGAGAGCCAGGTTTGAGGATGAGTCCCAAGCCCTGAAAGCCGAGAAAGACATCCATGACCTGAAACAGAGAGGAAGACCAGCTAAAGATTACATCCGAGAGTTTCGGAAGCTGGCTGGCAGGCTCAGACATTGGCCAGAGCGCTCACTAATCCGCCACTTCAGAGCGGGACTAGATCGAGATTTGTTCCAGGCGTGCACCTACCGAGGAGTTCCCGATCAGCTCCTTGAATGGTACCGCATGGCTATAATCATGGACATCGAACTGGACTGCCACCCGAAGCCTACCACCTCTGAGTTCAGACCTAGGCAGCTCCAAGAGAGATGACAAGTGGCCCGACGACCCCCAGCTACTGCAACCACTGGTTCCTTTCGAGCTCCAGCCAGGCCCCCGATCAAGTGTTTCAGGTGTGGCCAACTAGGGCACCGAGCAGCTGAGTGTCTGGTCCCATTTCCCCAAGCCAAGAGTGCACCTGCCATGATAGCAAAGCCAAAGAGAAAGCCTCGTTCTGTGTGGGAAAAGTCCAATTGGGCAAGCCAAGAGCAAGCTGTCAGGGTCACTTCTCCGCCCCCAGGGAAAGCAGAAACTCCGTCAGAGAGACTCCCAATGCCAGCACTGTATGACAGTGATGATGAAGGGGAAGATGACCTAATGGTGAGTCAACCCATCCCACCTTTTACCATTTCCACAAAAATCATAGTACCCAAAACAGGAGCCCAAATGGACTTAAACGTCTTAATTGACTCAGGTTGCACCCGGTGCATAATCAATGTCCTTACTGTGCTAAAGCTAGGAATTTGTGCTAAGCTACTGCCCCTGGCCATGAGATTCGAACAGGCAGATGTGTCTCTCATTGTGTGTGTGGGGGGGGGGGCTCCTGCTACGTACCTCACCAAACCAGTGCATTTAGAAATGGGGGAGCAATGGGAAATCATCCGCTTTGTAGTGGTCCCAAAAATGACTGAGGCCGTCATTCTTGGACTAGCTTGGCTCGATAAATGGCGCCCCTTGATTTGGTGGGAGGATGGAGTGAGAACATTAAGGTTAGCAATGGGAGGGAGTTTCCGGTGATGTCGTGGCGACACGGACCCAGGGGAACGAGGCTCCGTTCCCCACGCCCAATTTCTACCCGCTGGGAGGTCCAAAAGGACCGAAAGTCGCCCCGTAGAGGCGACTGGCCAAAGGGAGAAGCTTTGCAGCCAGTGGTAGCTGACCCGCTTGATCCAAAGAAGCCCTCGGGACCGGCAGGAAGAAAGGCTGACCATACCCATGCGGCCAGCCAGAAGCCGCTGATTGTCGGAGACAACAAACACAAACAAGCGGAAAGCAAAACAGCTGATCTGGGTGAGACTACTTTCCTTACCTCTCTACAAGTGAAAAATACCAGTTCCGGAAAAAGCTCCCAAAAGCAAGAAATCCCCAAGCTCTAGGGAGGGGGAGATTTTTTTCCCCTCTACCCCTCCCTCCTGAACTATAAGCGGCAGTTTAAGCTTTGGGGGAAATTAAAACTGACTTATAATAACATTGTGGAGATAATTGAGGGACAGAAGAAGGATATTTTGGGAAACTTTTGCATTTATAAATCTTTTTTTTTATTCCTTGTTTGGAAACCATTGGATTTTAACTTTCTAAACTTTTTAAAGTTTAGTGGGAATGGACATCTAATGACATCTAGTGGCAAAACTAAGAACTACATTTAGCCTTGTATTTTTAACCTTATCAAGCTGTTATGACTGGAGCCCTAGAACTTGGCTAGATGCCCAGACACAGCTTATAGTTTAAACTTTTTGATGTCCTTGGAATCTATAGTCCTGGAGATTGTGGCTGGAAAAGAGAAGAATCTTTTTGGATTGCCCTTTTTTACAGGATGGATTACAATTACAAATAAAAGTTGTTTTGAAGTCATCTGACTTCCCTGGATTACAAATACAGCTTGACCTGGAATTTTTACAAGCTGTTTTGAGACAGAGTGAATAACAAGAAACTTCTACTAGCAGAACACTTTGGATTACAAATTTTGGTATATTTTTTCCTTTTTTTCCCTTTTGTTCTTTTTTCTTTTTTCTTATTTTTACTATTTACCTCTCCTATTTGTTAGGAGCCTATTGGATTACAAATTCTGATTTACTTGGTGGATTATAAAGTATGATTAAAAGATAAAGATGAGCGTTCCAAACCTATCTAAAGCTGGAAAAAAAGTAACTTCTGCTCCCTCCTCTGCTTCTGCAAGTCCAGTTTATCAGAGATCAATTGATACAATGCTCCAACAAGAAAAGGCTAATAACTTCCAAAAAGAAACACAAGCGACACTACAAGCAATCCAAGAGGCAATTGCTACTCACATGGCAGCTACAACAAGAAACCACGAGGAGATGAAAAGTGATCTTGATAAAATGAACCAAAAAATTAATAACATGGACTCTCAATTTGAAGATTTCAAACAGATGTTTACAAAAAAACAACAAAGAATTCAAAAAATAGAAGATAAATCAACTGAGGTTGACCACAAATTAGAAGACTTAAAAGATGAAAACCAGAAATTGATGCAAATAAATGGAGAACTAGAAGACTCGATAGCTGTCATGGAAATGGAAAAGGCCTCATACTTTTTAAGATTTCAAAATATAATGGAAGATAAGGAAGAGGACCTTCTAGACCTGATAATGGAATTATTGGCAGACGCATTAGGAATTGGGAAACAGGAAATGGAAGGAGAATTAGATCAGATCTATCGAGTCAACTCAAACTACGCTAGAAGAAATAAAGTCCCCAGAGAAGTACACGTTAGATTTCTTAAAAGATCCATAAGAGACGAGATTTTGAGAAGAGTAAGAGATGAATATTTGAAATACAAAGAAAAAGAAATTGTTGTTCTCAAACAAATCCCTAGGAGAATAAGAGAATCCCGAAGAGAATACCAGTTTCTAACTAGAAAATTAATTGAAAAAGGAGTGAATTTCAGATGGCTGATTCCAGAGGGGATTTTAATCTATTGGGACACGAAAGGATATAGACTGGATACGCCACTTAAAGCAATGGAATTCTATGACAACCACAGAGCGTTCATGGATGGAGGTGATTTTGAATCTGGTACAACGAGAGAAACAAAGAAACAGGAAGAGATGGCAGTAGAAGGAGCAGTCAAACCAAGAGAGGAGGAAGAAATTAAAAACACATACATAGAAGAAGGAGCAAGACCAAGAGAACAGAGACAGATAAGATCAACTAGAAGATTAAGACCTAGATATAATTGAAAGAGATGGAGAAGGAAAGTGGGATCTTGTCAATGAATATAAATGGACTAAATTGTCCCTCAAAAAGGAAATTTTTTTACATGACTACAAAAATTAAAAATGGAAATAATTTGCCTCCAAGAAACACATTGTCACGTGAATAAAAACCTAGCGAGGGGGTTCATTGAACGAGCCAAGTCTACTGTGGGAGCCCCTGTGTTGTTCAAAGAAAAAAAAGATGGGTCTATTCGTCTCTGCATAGACTATAAGGGTTTCAACGCTGTGAGTGTGGAAAATAAATACCCCCTCCCCCTCCTAAAGGACTTATTAACCCATCTGGCTAAGGGGAGTGTCTTCACTAAATTTGACCTGAGAGAGGCATATTACTGGGTGAGAATAAAGGAGGGAGACAAGTGGAAAACTGCCTTCAACTGCCCCATGGGGAGCTATCAATTCAAAGTCATGCCATTTGGACTACAGGGGCCCCCAGCCGTATTCATGCAGTTGATTAATGAGGTCCTACATGATCACTTGTACAAACGGGTTCTGGTGTATCTTGATGATATCCTGATATACAGCACAAATATGACTGATCACATAAAGCTGCTGAGAGAAGTGTTAAAGAAACTATTGAATGCCAAGCTTTATGCTAAATTGTCAAAATGTGAATTTCACCAGACCCGATTAGATTATCTTGGCTACAGAATTTACAACGAGGGCGTTGAAATGGATCCAGCCAAAGTGAGAACTATAATTGAGTGGCAACCCCCAAAGACTCGCAAACAGCTTCAGAGCTTTCTAGGTTTTGCCAACTTCTACCGTCAATTCATCCCCTCCTTTGCCGAGATTGCCCTACCCCTTACAGAACTACTCAGAACAGGCAAAGAAGGAGGGAAGCCGCGATCGGGCCAATCAGTAGCATGGACAATTTGATGTCAAACAGCTTTTGAGAATTTAAAAAGACTATTTGCTGCTGAACCGGTCCTAAAGCACCCCTGCCCAGGGGAGTCCTTCGTAATTCAAGCTGACGTCAGCGACGTGGCAGTCGAAGCTGTATTACTGCAAAAGAACAAAAGTGGGGTCCTGCAACCCTGCGCCTACACCTACAAAAAATTCACTGAAAGCGAGAGGAGATGGGCAATCTGGGAGAAGGAGGCCTTCGCAATTAGGTGGGGACTGTTAAACTGGCGACACTATCTAGAGGGGAGCAAGGTGCCTTTTGAAGTATGGACAGATCACAAAAATCTAGAAGCACTGAAAACTCCTCGCAAACTGTCCCCAAAGCAAGTGCGCTGGGCACAGTACTTTAACCGTTTCAACTTCACTCTAAAATACATACAGGGAGGAAAAAACGTCCTAGCTGATGCGCTATCGAGATTGCCCCAGTACAAAAGCGAATGCCAATATATTCACATTGAAGTGTTTTGTTAGTCAGAACCTTGACACCATGGGCTCGACATTGACGGGAGGGGGGAGGGAGATGATACCGGGGAGGAGGCCAGCGACGCCACCGAATGGCTGAGAGGTTCCACGGCTCGGCCGCCAGACAGCTGCTCGGTGCGGGAAGGCCCCAGGGAGGAGAACAGCAGCAAAGACGTCTGCCGGGAGGAAGCCAGCGGGGAGGCATTAGGGAGGAGGCTAGCGGAGGCTAGCGGCAAGGACGACGCCCGGGGAGAAGCCAGGGGCGGTCCTACCTGAACTGTGGCCAAAGGCGGAGCCGCTGAACAGCTGAGCAGCCACACGTCCAACAAGCAGCTGATCGGCGCAGGAGCATCACCCAGCAATGTGAACTGAACGATCGAACAGAGAAGAGAGCCAGAGGCCTGTGTCGCTGTTCTTAACATTAGCCACTGGATATCTGGCTAGGTGGATGGGGGGTGGAGCTGGTGGGGAGGACTGTATGTAAGGCGCTAGGAGGAAATCACTCCCAGTGCTAACTTTGTTTGCTGTGATTAAACGCTGGTCAGACCATTCCAATTTTTGGCAGCCACCTTGACGTCTACCACTTGTTTTCTGTGGGAACCAGGGGTTGGTAAGGAGACTGACACACATATTAAGAGACAACACTATAAATTGTTAGAACAACCAAAAATTGGTAAACTTCACTTTGCATTAGCACATCTAAAGAAAAGAGGAATAGCTCTATACATTAAAGAAATGATGAACCCTAAACAAATTTATGCAGATGAAGAGGGAAGAATATTAATGGTGGAAATAATGATGGATCAAAAACAGATACTGATGGTAGCAATATATGCACCAAATGATACAACAAGAACAATTTTACCAAAAATTATATAAAAAAATATTAGAATCGGACTATCGAAATCTTTGTATAATGGGAGACTTCAATGCAATAATAGATGGAACATTGGACTATAAAAGCACTAAACAAGGGAAGAAAGGAAGAAATATATTACCTAAAGCATTTTTAAAAATGGCAGAAGAACTCTGTATCCAAGATATATGGAGAGAAAAAAATCCAAAGAAATTACAATATACATTTTACTCAAATAGACATAAATCATGGTCTAGAATTGATATGATGTGGACATCCTCAGAACTTAGCATGATAATACAAGAAATTGAGATAGAAACTAATATCTGGGCAGATCATAATCCAATAAAGATGACTTGGAGAGGAGCCAAGAAAAAATTAAGATGGTCCTTGAACAAATCTATATTGAAAGAAAAATAATTCATAAACTAGCAACAAAGGAAATGGACTTTTTTTCAAAATAAACAAGAAAGAAGAGACATCGCTTCAAAATGTGTGGGACACAGCTAAAGCATATTTCAGAGGGTTGGCTATAACTTATACTGCTAAAAAGAATAAAGAAAAGAAACAACAACAGTTAAAGTTGAAGGAAGAATTCAGAAAATTAGAATCAGAATTACAAATAGACCCACAAAAGAAAATACTTAAGAAGCAAATGGAGATAATAAAACATAAATTAAACCTAGCTGAGACGGAAATAATGGCCCAACAGATTAAAAGGGCTAAACAGAACTTTTTTGAAAATGCCAATAAACCAGGGAGATGGTTAGCATATAGACTGAAAAAAGAAAAAGAGAAAAAAACTGATAAATAAGCTGCAAGATTCAAAAGGTGAATTACAGTTTCAAAATGATACAATAAAAAAAAATATCAAAGACTATTACGAGATACTTTACAACGCAGAGGAAATTTCAAAAGAAAAAATACAGCAGTATTTTAAAAAAGCAGATTTACCAAAAATTTCAGAGTATATTCAAAATATATTAAATGGAAAAAAAATCAATGATGGAGATTACAGAGGCTATAAAAAGGCAAAAAAATGATAAGACTCCGGGTCCAGATGGATTATCTGCAGAGCTTTATAAATCATTACTAAGCCCAATATTGAAAGAACTGTGCAATGAAATACTTTTGGAGGCTAAAATACCAAATACATGGACTGAAGCCAATATTACCCTAATACCCAAAGAAGACTCTGATCTAACGCAAATAAAAAAATTATAGTCCCATATCATTATTAAATGTAGATTATAAAATTTTCGCCTCAATAATAGCAGAAAGACTAAAGAGGTTTCTGACCGAATTTATACATACAGACCAAAATGGCTTTCTACCAGATAAAAAATAATTTAAGAATGATTCTAGATGTTTTAGAGTACTATGAAATTCATCCAGGGAAACAAATGGCTTTAATATATATATATATTTTCTTTTGAAAATTTTATTGATTTTCTAGTTTTACACTTAAATATTTGAAAAGCAACGTGGCGGCTGAGCCGATCAACAATTCAATAACATACAAATATCTTTAGTACAGATCTCAAACCATTACATCAAATATTTCCTCTCTTTTCCCCCTGGTATTTACTGTCTCATATTTAAATTAATATAGTTCTTATTATATCGATTAAATAAAAATAGCTTTCTTACATTTATCAATAATTTTTAGTCTATACATATCCCAGTTATTTTAACATTCAAACCTTTTAGACAATCAATGTCCTAGTTAGTTTTTCCCAATTTTTAATTTCCCATTAATATTCAAATTTAACGTTTAATATTTATAATTTCCAAATTTTAAATAACCCCAATTCCCTTTATCACAATACATCACAAGATCTAATGTTCAGGATACACGTCTTATCTATTTGAATTCTCACCATCTTACATCAACTAATTAATAATACAATATAATATTCTTATTTTCTGGTAATTTCCAAATATCTTAAATTTAGTAACCAAAATTTCTCTTATTTCAACATTTAATACTTCCTCTCTTTTTCTCTTAATATCTACTTTCTCATATTTAAGCTAGTAATTTTTATTATTACCGCTAAGTAAAAACATATTTATTACATTCATCAATACATTTTTAGCTTATATATATCTTAATTACCTTTACCTTTAACCTTTATAAGCAAATCAATGTTCAAGTTTAACTGTTAATATTTATACTTCCAAGTTTTAAATGACCAAAGTTTTCTTTATCTCAACTCATAACAATATCTAGTATTCAAAGTACACATCTTATCTATTTGAGTATATTCTATTTTAATTCTCACTAATAAGTCAAAGCCCCAATTTTCTTCAGTCTTATTCTAGCTTTCTTTCTTTGCCAAATCGTCTTCCATGTCCATGCTCTTGAGTCATCAAATAAATCTCCCTGTGTTATGTATATTGTTTGACGTAGAAAAAACCATCTGGTCGCCATTTTTTTGAGAGGACTAACAAATCGTCTCTGTATTTTTCCATCTTGACGTAGTTGTCCTGAACTGTTTATGTTCGCTTCAATCTGTTCTTGATCCTCAGGTTTCTTCTGATTTATGTAAGCAATCTTTTCCCTTTTCCATATTGTCAGTCCCTTTTCTGGGTTTTCCATTGACTGTATTTGTTGATCAGTTGAATCTTCTGTCATAATATTTAATTGTTCCACTTTTTCTGTTATATTTTGTATATTTGATTTTTTAGGTGTAATCAAAGTTTGAGTTCGTATATCTGGGCTGACATCTTGTTCTTTTCTGTAGCCTCTTATTTCATCAGTAGCTGTAAGAATAGTTTGATGAATTGCTTTCAACATAAAGAGAATCTGTTCCTGATCTTCATCCATATTCTCTTAGTAGTGTATTAAGTTAAAAGCTTTACAATCAGAGAATGCAAAAAAAACACTTTTTTTGTCACAGCTGGGCTTCTCACAGCTGATATCTCAAGGTTACAAAAGTCTTATCTATAGTCTGGGCTACTGACCAAGTCTCTTTTAAGCAATAACAAGTTGTAATATCAGGTTTAGCCACAAGATGTGGCCCCTACCATTTAAAGTTTTCTTTTAAATCCAAAGTTTTTATAATCTTTTCAGTTTTACTTCTTTTTTGTAAATAAAAATCCAGATCTTCAGTAAGGATAGAAAATTTTTTAGTCCACAAACTTTAAGAAATAAAATTCCAATTAGGATCAAGTTATTCTTGCAACGTTTTACACTCCCCTGGATAGTCAGTCGCCGCTGTTTTTAGAGGGAGGGATAAAATCTCCCTTCCCTCTCCACAGGGGGGAAAGTACTTTAGGCAGCTTATGCAGGTAAAAAAGATAGTTAGGATTTAAGAGAGGTAGATCTCACCCAGTCTCATCCGCGCTGCTTTATAGTTGCCTGGTGGTAAATGTGACTTCGGCTGTCTGCAGCCTAGTGACGAGCCATATTTCTATGGCCAGTCTTTCATCCGCCAGTTTGGAGGGCTGTCCTGGATCGAGCGGAAGGGCTACCGCCCTCCCGTGATCAAGCGGGGGTCCCCTCCTTGCCCTACAGTGCGACTTTCGACCCTTTCCAGGGTCCCCCAGCGAAGCGAAACTGGACGTGGAAGACGGAGCTCACCTTCCAGACGTCCATGGCAGCCGTGTCGGTAAACCGGAAGTCCTTTAATATTTCTTTTTTATATATATATAATATTTTATTGGTTTTCTCATTTTACAATTGGATATTTAAAAAGCAACGTGATGGCTGGATTAATCAATAGTTCAATAGTGTACATAGATCTTTAGTATAAATCTCATGTCACAACATCAGATATTTCCTCTCTTTTTCCATTAATATCTGTTATCTCATATTAGGCTAGTACAATTCTTATTGTTATCAACTAAATAAAAACATCTTTGTTACAGTCATCAATAATATTTAGCTTATACATATCTTAATTGTGTTTGCACTTAATCCTTGCATACAATCAATGTCCTGTTATTGCTTTTTTTTCAGGCTTTAATTTCCCATCAATATTCAAAGTAACACTATTATTTATGATTTCCAAGTATTTTATGTTTAGGTGACCAAAAGTTTCCCTTATCTCAACTTCTCCCTTTTTCCCTTTTCATACTAAAGTCTAATATTCTGGTTACACATCTTATCTATTTGATTATAATATTGCTCTGCTTTCTAAAAGTTATCTATTTTCCACCATGTTCAATCATCTAATTGATAGTACAGTATCCCCTAATAAATCAAAACCATTATAGGTGTTGTCTGGGTTAACCAATAATTCAGTAATATACATAAATTTTTAGTTTAAGTCTAATATTAGAACATCAAATACTTCCTCTCTCTTTCCAATAATATCTGTTATCTCATATTGGGCAAACACAATTCTTATTTTCAACTAAGTAGAAACATCTTTGTTACATTTATCGATAATTTTTAGCCTATACATATCTTGATTGCGTTTGCACTTAATGTCCTTGTATAAACAATGTCCTGTTATTGCTTCCCCCCCCCCAAACTTTAATTTCCCATCAATATTCAAGAAAACACTATTATTTATGATTTCCAAGTACTTTATATTTAGGTGACCAAAATCTTCCTTTATCTCAACTTCTCCCTTTTTCCCTTTTCATACCAAAGTCTAATATTCTAGTTACACATCTTATCTATTTAATTATAATGTTACTCTATTTTCTAAAAGTTATCTACCTCTCGTTGGGAGAGGGAGCTAACGAAGAAACTCCACTTGCTAGGTTTTACGGGGGATGCTCTGGGAGATTATGGTCTCAAGGACGCCCAGTTTAGGGTAGTCCAACGGCTTGTGGACATAGATTTGCAATATCTAAGAGCCAGAGCCAACAAAACCTGCTCCTCTTTGATCTTTAGCCATTCTAATAATTACGGTTTGAGGATGGCTTCATATTTCTATACTCTAACCATCCCCAAGTATAGAAGAGTTTTTCCCCTGGCCCATTTCAATGTCTTGCCCTCAGCACTACTTGATAGGCGATTTAAGAGGCTCCTGTTTAGTGAGCGACTATGCCCCTGTGATAGGGCCGAAGTTGAAACTGTGGAGCATGTCTTATCATACTGCCCTATGTATAACACAGCCAGAATTAAATTATTCTCTCTCCTTGGAATTGATCCCTCTGGTTCTAATGTTAGTAATCTGGTTTTATATTGCCTAGGGGATGGCTCCTCCTATATTACTTCTCAGGTTTCCAAATTTCTTTTAAGAGCTGTAACTACCAGAGGAGAACGTTGTAATTCCTCTTTAGCCAAGGCTTCTGGTGTTTAATTGTTTGTGATATTTTTCTTGTGTTTTCTTTTGTTGCACTTGTATTTTGGTCTGTGACCGCAAATAAAAATATTATTATAACTCAATTCTAAAAGTTATCTATTTTCCACCATATTCAACCATCTAATTGGTAATATAATATCCCCTCTAATAAGTCAACGCCATTATTTTCTTCAGCTTTACTCTGGCTTTCTTCCTTTGCCAGCTAACCTTCCATGTCAGTGCCTTTGAATCATCAAATAGTTCTCCCTCTATTTTTACATATATTATTTGGAATAAGAAAGACCATTTGGTTGAAGTTTTTTTGGAAGAACAAGCCCATTGATATTCATTAAACCGCCTCCCTGTTACTCCAATTTCCCACAATTGTCCTGATAATTTTATCTTCCATTCAATCTGTTCTTCTTCCTTTTCCTCAAATATATTCTGATTTCTTGATTTGTGAAAAGTCTTTTCCATTTTCAATGTTATCACTCCATTTTCTGATTTTTCAGTTGGCTGGGTCTGTTGGTCAGTTGGGTCCTCTGTCTTAGCGTTTAGTTGTTCCAATTTTCCTTTTGTTTTCTGCGTTGGTACTTCTTTGCTTGTAATCAAGATCTGGGTTTGTATATTTAAGCTAAAACATTGTTCCTTTCTGTTGCTTCTTATTTTATCACAAGCTGAAAGGATAGTTTCGTGTATTGATTTCAACATGGAAAGGATATTTTCCTGATCTTCATCCATATTTTCTTAGTAATATGTTAAGTTGAAGACTTTAGAATCAAACGTTAAAAATAATTTTTGTCTTTTGTAGCTGGGTATGGGACATCTGTTTCATGTTTTATAGGTGGTTTTATAGGTGGTCTTTATAATAGAAATTGTTTATCAAGTAAGAGTTTATAATCCAAGGTGTTCCATCATCTCGTGTAATAATATATGCTTCTCATTCAGGGAAATAGGAAAGCAGTTCCCCAAGCATAGTTCTAAGAGTCAGTAAAAGTTTACATTCATAGTTCAGGCAGGCCAGCTTCCAAAACAGTACATCATCCCTGCCACACAGATAAGCTGCCCAGAAATCCCTTCTTTGCAGCTGGGGTTTTCAAAGTTAGTAACTGTCAAGGCCAAACAAATTTTATCTGAAGTCTGGGCTTCAAGCCAGGTTTCTTTTAGGCAATAAATTGTAATATCATAATTCGCCACAAGATGTCACCAATGCCGTTTTATAGCTTTTTAAGTCCAAAACTTATATGGTGGTTTTTCAAGTCTTATTTTTAAAAAAAACAACAACAAAAGTCTCCAATAAGAAAAAAGAACACTTTTAGTCCCCAAGTTTCAAAAGAATATATATCCAACTAGATTAAAATTAATCTTATGGTTGCTCTGTTTCCCCTGGGTAGTTAGTCGCCGCTTTTCTTAGAGGGTGGGGTAAAAATTCCCTTCCCTCTCTCCTCACAGGGGGAAAAATGCTTTGGGCAGCTTTTTCAGGAAATAAAACTTAGAATCTTAAAGAGAAGATCAGGTCTCACCCAGTTTCATCTGCATTGCTTGCAAGTTGCTTGGTGGTGCTTTTGACTTTGGCTGTCAGCAGCTTTGTGACCGGCCATATTAATATCGCGGTCCTTCCCCCGCCAGTTTGGAGAGCTTCCCCGGATCAAATGGAAGGGCCGCTGCCCTCCCGCAATCAAACGAGGGTCTCCTCCTTGCTCATCTGTATGGGGCGACTTTCGACCCTTTCCAGGGTCCCCCAGCGGAGTGAATTCAGGCGCGAAAGACGGAGCCCCATCTTCCTGCGTCCGCGGCACCGTGATGTCAAGCCGGAAGTCAGCGGCTTTAATATTTTTTGATGCACAGAAAGCATTCAACAACGTAAACTGGCAATTTATGTTTCAGCAACTAGAGGAAATGGATTTTGGAGAAAATTTTATAAATGTAATTAAAACAATGTATTATAAACAAACAGCCAAAATAATTGTAAATGGTGACTTTACAGAAAACTTTGACATTAAAAAAGGCACAAGACAGGGATGCCCACTATCTCCATTATTATTTATACTAACACTGGAAGTATTGAATAGAAACATCAGACAAGATATAGAAATTAAAGGACTGGAGATAAAAGATGAAAAATATAAACTACAAACATTTGCAGATGACTTGGTTTTTATATTGGAAGAACCGCTTGAAACAAGCACTAAACTTATGGAGAAAATAGAAGAATTTGGAGAAGTGACAGGGTTGAAAATAAACAAAGAAAAGACTAAAGTGCTAACTAAAAATCTAACAGAAAAAAAAAAAAACCAACTAGCAAAAAACCCAAATCTTCAAATAGTTAAAAAAGTTAAATATTTGGGAATTTACTTAACAGCAAGATGTGCAACAATAAAAGAAGACAACTATGTAAGATTGCTAAACAAAATTGGATTTGGAAAAGTGGAAAAAGTTACAACTTTCAATGCTGGGGAGAATAGCAACAGTGAAAATGAATATCTTACCGAAAATACTTTTTCTATTCCAAACGATACCTGTAAGACTGGGAAAAACCGTTTTTGATGAACTAAATAAAAACAATACTGAAATTTATCTGGCAAGGAAAAAAAAGCTACAATCAGACTGAAAATGTTACAAGAAGCGAAAGAAAGTGGAAGATTTGGACTGCCGGACTGGACGTTATACTACCAAGCAACTATATTAACATGGCTTAAAGAGTGGATAATGCTCAGAGATAAAAGACTATTATACTTAGAGGGGCATGACCTACAACTTGGTTGGCATGCCTTTCTGTGGTATGGGAAGAATAAAATTCATAGATACTTTCAAAACCACTTTATAAGAAATGCACTTCTTTTAGAATGGGAAAAAATAAAAGCGAAAATTTATATCAAGATACCTGGATGGCTTTCAACAATGGAAGCATTTGCTTACCCAAATTTAATTAATTATGACAAAGTTGTGACCTATAAAGATATCTTGGACAATGAAGGGAAATTGAAAGACAGACAAGATTTACAAGAACAAGGTATTGATCTAGCATGGTCGCCATATTTGCAAATCCAAACGAGATATGAAAAAGATGCTAAAACAATGGGATTCTATAAAGAACAGACAGAATTTGATCAGATACTGCTAAAAACAGACAAAAAACTGATTAAGAAACTCTATAAATATCTGTTAAGCTTAAAGATGGAAGAGGAACAAGTAAAAGAAACAATGATAACATGGGCAAAGAACTTTGGACATAATATAGAACTAGAAAACTGGCAAAGTTTATGGGAAATAAATGCTAAATTAACGAAAGCAGTGGCATATAAAGAAAGCTTATATAAAATGCTTTACAGATGGCATTTAACACCAGTGAGATTAACGAAAATGTTTAAAAATACTTCAAACAAGTGTTGGAAATACAAACAAAAGCCAGGTACCTATTACCATATCTGGTGGACATGCCCTAAAGCTAAAAGAATTTGGTCAAAAATACACTTATGGTTGGAGAAAATGACTAAAAAACAAATAGATTTCAAGCCAGAATTATTTTCGTTAGGAATAATAGGAGCAAATTATGAGAAAGACTGTATATATTTAATTTTACATGTACTAACTGCAGCAAGAATTGCATTTGCTCAATATTGGAAAAATGAAAACATATCAACTGAAGAAGAACTAATTAAGAAAATTTTAGAGTGTGCAGAAATGGATAGATTGACTTTAAAGATAAAAGAGAAAGATGATTCAGTGTATTTTAGAACATGGGATAATTTTTATCAATGGCTAGAAAAACGAGTTAGAGGGAAAGGAATGTGATATGTAACATTGAATATATACTAGTAAGAAGAAGACTATTGAGCGATTAATTAACATATTGTTTATGATAATTAATTATTATTCATTGTTTTTTAAATACATGAACCCAGACAACATGCTGTTTGCTAAATATTAAGAATGTCATTTAAAAAATCCTAACCCTAACCCCAACCCTAACCCTAACCCCGACCCCACCCTATTCCTAATCCTATAAAAATTAATTAAGAGGGAGGGGGATAAGAAAGACCCAGGTTGCTCACCCATGGGACAACATGAAATCACAACAAGCGAAAAGAAGGAAATGCCAACACAACTCGCCCAAGAATTAGGAGAGAAACGACAGACCAACGAGGACAGCGCGGCGCACACAATAGGAGAAATACCACCAGATATGATTACACAACAACTCACGGGGGCCGTAGGGCGAGCCAAATCGGAGGATGGTCCGGTGACAACTTCAAACAACCAGACACGAGCGGAGCAAGCGAGGAAAGTAGAAACAAGAGGAGGAAAGACGTCAAGATCCAAACGCACACAAGCAGATGCGACGCAATTAGGGAGAATACGGTCGATGGGGGCAGGTAGACCAGTTACACGCTCGAGGAGCAGAGCGCTGAAACAGCCGGCTTTATAAGCAGACTCTCCAACCTCCAGCTTTCACTTTGATGACGTTGGCAGGGGACCGACGAAAGCTTAGCAATAAACAGTTGTTTTTATACTTATCCCGGAGTTCGATGATTTTTTTACATTTATGATATGAATACACCCGGGATTCGCATTTTTAAAGTAATTAGAGATTATATATTAATATAATTATATATTATATTAATATAATATAATAATATAATATAATATAATTAATATGATATAATTAAAAATGCGAATCCCGGGTGTATTCATATATATATATGTATAATAATATAAACTCCTCGAACTCTGCGATGAAAATAAAACAGCTGTTTATTGTTAAAACAATAAAAACAATAAAAGCAACTATTTACAAAACCTAAAATGACTGTCTTAGCTTTCGCTGGTCCACTGCCAGTGTCATCAGAGTAAGCGTTTGGGGTGGGGAGTTTGCTTATAAACCCAGTTGACTCCGTGCTCTACCCATTGATCGTGTAATGGGACCGCCTGTTCTAACTAACCGTAGTTGCTCTAGTTGTTCCGCATCTCCTTGTCCGCATTCTAGTCCTGTCACTCTCTTTCCTCCCATTGTTCCTTTCTTTACCCTTCCTACTCTTGTCAATCCTTCCTCGCCTTGCTGTGTCCCCTCTCCTGGCATATCTGTCTTCCCCGCCCGTCTTTCTTGCACCCGGCCATATGATGTTGTTGCTGATCTATCCTCCAATTGCCCCCCTCCCGCGGTCATTGTGGGCTGCGTGTCTCGATCTGGCACTGTGCGTGCCCTTCCATTGTCACTCCCCCCACCCCAAACGCTTACTCTGATGACGCTGGCAGTGGACCAGCGAAAGCTAAGACAGTCATTTTAGGTTTTGTAAATAGTTGCTTTTATTGTTTTTATTGTTTTAACAATAAACAGCTGTTTTATATTCATCCCAGAGTTCGAGGAGTTTATATTATTATACAAATATGCCTGGGATTCGCATTTTATATATATATATCCACTGGCTATCGAAAATTGGCCTTCCTCCATGACTGCATCCGGGGAGATCTACCCCCCAAGTCTTTGCGAAGAAAACCCCTATTGGACTCATTGGAGTGCCAGAGGATTACTTGCCAATTCCAGCACCGCACCATGCGCGCCCTTATTAATGAACATCATAGGCGCATAGAAATGTGGAAGACTAGAACCCACAAACACCGGGAGTTCTGCCACACTGCATTGACACACCAACACTTCCAGGCCCTTTATCAACAGGTCCACCAAGCCACCGCAAGGGCGAGCCAGCAAAAAACAACAGTGCTCCAATGTAAAATGGATGCCCTACGAGTGTCGAACAATGGTGGACATACCAACAAGTTGGTCCACAATCTGTCCTCTACACCCTTGACCTGTGAACAGGTTGCCCTCCTGGAAAGAGATGCAGGCCATAACCTGACAGACGCACGGGCGATTGACTTCGTGGCGGCCTTAGAACCCGCCATCCAACGTATTGAGACCAACGACGAGGTCAGAAACTCGATCAGACAACGTGTTGCAGGCCTGTTGATAGGCCACAAACAATGTCAGGTGCTCCCTAGAGAGAAGGAAGTTGCCCTGGAACAACTAAAAAAGGATAACACCATTGTCATCATGCCAGCTGACAAGGGCAGGGCAATGGTGGTCATGGACAGATCAGCATATACTGATAAAGCCCTGGCGCTACTTAATGACACCACAGCCTACAAAGTCATCACCAAAGACCTGATGACGACACATATAAACCGCATTAACAAAGTACTCAGCAATCTCAAACGTCGAAGGAAAATCAATGACGAGACGCTGAGGAAGATACGCCCCAGCGACGCGGCCGTGGCTAGATTCTACGGCCTCCCAAAGGTACACAAAGTGGGCATTCCCCTACGGCCCATCGTGTCCTTCAGAGGCACACCAACTTCAGGACTAGCCAAATGGCTTAGCGGTCACATTGGTCACCTGGTCGATAACAACGAGACCACGGTGAAATCCGCTGAGGAGTTCCTTGAGAGAATAAAGCCCCTAAGGATAGAGAAATGATCTCTTTTGATGTTACCTCACTCTTCACCTCCATCCCCCAAGATCTGGCGGTCATGGTTATAAAGGACCGCCTGCAAGAGGAGCAGGAACAGCATCCAGATTCTCTCCATACTGACGACCTGGTACAGTTGCTATCTTTATGCCTAAAAACATATTTCATCTTCCAGGGCGTCACATACGAGCAAATAAAAGGGACGCCTATGGGATCCCCCATCTCAGGCATTATTGTGGAGGCGGTGTTACAGCGGTTGGAGATGATAGTCATGGCCAAGTACCGCCCCAAATTTTGGGCACGCTATGTGGACGATACTTTTGCAATCATCAAAAGACAAGATAGTTCCAAATTCTTGGGACAATTGAATTCGGTATTTCCAGACATCCATTTCACAGCAGAAGAAGAGACCCAAGGCACACTTGCCTTTCTGGATGTACTTGTCAGCCGGCACCCTAACAGCTCTCTAGGCACGTCTGTTTATCGTAAACCCACTCACACTGACAGAACGCTACACTACAGGAGTAATCACCCTGTAGCAGATAAAATTAGCTGTGTCAGGACTTTATTCAAACGTGCTAATTCCCACTGCAGCACAGGTAGAGCCAAAATTGAAGAGAAAAAACATCTGTATCGCATCCTCAGGCTCAATGGCTACCCTACGGAATTTGTGAGACGTTACAGCAGACCACACCAACCTCACAGGGTCCAACATTCCAGAGCAACAACAACATCAGCCACACGCATAACTTTACCTTACATCGGTGGTGTTTCTGAGGCCACGGCACATCTGCTGGCCCCCCACAATGTGAGCATTGCCCATAGACCAGAGCAGACCCTAAGAACCAAGATCATGCATCCCAAAGAGCCGCTCCCCAACGAAGAAAGATCTTTGATAGTTTATAGAATTAATTGCAAGAACTGCCCTTGCAATTACATTGGGTAAACGACCAAAAGGCTGAGGACTAGGGTCCATGAACATGAACTGGCAATTAAAAGGCAGGAGCAGCACTCACAAGTGTGGGCCCATATGGCCAGCCTTGATCATACATTCGATCTGCACAATGCGCAGGCCATATCTCGTGAGACTACCAAGGGTGGCCGCCTTCTCAAAGAAGCCTGGCTCTCTGATGAGAACTCTATTAACCGACATATAGACCTCCTACCGGCTTACCAGACCCTCAGAAGGTGGGAGAGACAACGCGGTGACCCACGGAGCAGACGGCCAGCCCGCCCTTTGCAAAAGCAGGGGGATGAAATTACAAACGTGGAGGTGGCGATCCCCAGAGAGGATAGCGAACTGGCAAAAAAAGGGAAGGGGGATCAGGAGTCACAACAATTGGACAGCTCCCTGCAGGAGTGGGGAGATAGGGCTATAGGTGAAGCGGCGATGACTGCCATGGGAGGAGATGATGGACTAACAAGGGGTTACGATCGGGCATTTGAAACGAACATGCGGAAGCGGCTTGGAAAGAGTAAAAAGGGGGGGGGGAAACAGAGGGCAGGAATGCCCGAATGGCCATCCTTTGCAAGGTTGGGGCGAGGGAGCTACGGGTGAGACAACAGCGGCCTTGGGGGAGGGTGACAGCCTCACAGGGCGTCTTAATTGTAGGTTGAGAGAACGCTCCAAAATGGGAAGGGAAGGAGATAAGGAGCAAAGGCAGCTGGACAGCCACCCCCCGAGTGCATGTACGCGCTCAAGGAAAGCGAAGGAGGATCTGAAGGCAACCAGCAAGGCCACTGACAGATTGCCAGGTGTAGACCAACTCAGAACATTGTGGACTATTACAACCAATGGGCCGATGACACGTTCGAGAAGCCGGGCGCAGAGGCAGGAGGCTATATAGGCCAGCTCCCAGAATGCCTCCCACTCCAACTCTGAGGACGTCTGCAGTTTGGCCGACGAAAGCTAAGTGCTCTTTTATCCACAGGCCTGTTTATATTAAACAGCCTTGTTTATTTTTATCCTGGTGTTCGCTTTTTTCTTGTAAGAATTTTATCAACATGTGTATTCCCAGGATTCGCATTTTTAGTGTTATAAAGGACAATATATATATATATGATTGGTACTTGGGTGAAGAGGGAAATGACATCAAAGCTCACGAGTAGGTCGCTGGGCTGTAAGTTTTGTTTCTTTATGATCTCTATAAATAAAAGCCTCCCCCATCAGCGAAGAGATCCAGCAAAGAATCATTCCCAGAGAAAAATCATCCAGATGCCCTAAGCTCTATGGTCTCCCCAAGATACACAAAGAAGGAACCCCACTTAGACCCATAGTCAGCTCCATAGGCTCACCTCTACAAAACCTAGCCAAATTTCTCGCCAAACAACTACAGCCCTATGCAGAATCCATCACCTCACACGTAAAAAACTCATTCCAATTCATAGAGATCATAAAGAAACAAAACTTACAGCCCAGCGACCTACTCGTGAGCTTTGATGTCATTTCCCTCTTCACCCAAGTGCCAATCAAAGAAGCCTTGACAGCTATCCAAAACAAATATAACCCCCCCAAGCACATCCTAGATCTGACCAACCATTGCCTATCCAACACATACTTCATCTACAACGGACAAAAATACAAACAAATAGAAGGAGCACCCATGGGATCACCCCTCTCACCTGTCATTGCAAACCTCTACATGGAACACTTTGAAACCCAAGCTCTAGAAAAATCTGATCAGAAACCCAAACTCTAGCTCAGATACGTAGACGACACCTTCATAATCTGGCCACATGGGAAAGAAAAACTAGACAACTTCCTCACACACCTCAACAGCCTACACCCCAAAATACAGTTCACCATGGAAACAGAAGCTAACAACCAACTTCCCTTCCTGGATGTCTTAGTCTACAAGAAATCCAATGGCTCCCTAGGACACGCCATCTACCAGAAGAAAACACACACAAACCGCTATCTGCACGCACTCTCACACCACCACCCAGCACAGATCAACTCCGTAGCCAAGACACTCATCTTGAGAACAAAACGCTTAGCTGATGAACAACACCTAAAAACCGAACTACACACTCTCACTAACGTACTAACATCCAACGGATTCCAAAGAAATAAGATTACCAACCTAATCCAAAAAGAAACCCCCACTAAAATCCAAGACAGAGAACAAGAAAACGGCAAAGCCCTCCTCCCATACATAAAAGGCACCACAGACAGAATCAGCAAGATCCTCCACAAACACAACATCAAGACAGCATTCTGCACAAACCGAAAAATATCCACCATCCTAAGAAACCCCAAAGACAAAATTGAGTTAGAAAATCAAGGAGTATATGAAATCCCATGCACCGCCTGCCCCACCACATACATCGGACAAACCAACAGAAGAATAAGTGCACGCATTGAAGAACACAAGAACTCAGTCAGAAAAGAGGAACCAACTTCTTCCCTGGTCCAACACCTTAAAGCCACAGGACATAAAATTGACTTTAAAAATACCAGAACTATCGCCAAAACTGAACACTTTAACAACAGAATAATCAGAGAAGCCATCGAGATAGAAAAACGCCCACACAGCATGAATAAACAAGATGATACCTCCCGCCTACCAGCCATTTGGAAACCAGCCCTTATTGACAAACGAGTCCCTAACACAAAGAATGACACTAGACCCATACTCACGAAAACCACACAGGATGTCACCACCACACATCCACGCAAAAAGCAAACCCAAACCCACACTGATGATGAGGCACGACCACAAACCAGAAACCAGACCACAGCTGCATCATTAGCCATTTCAAACCCCTCCAATCCATACATGAAGAAAACTGACACCCACCTTGAAGATATGGCACGACCACGAACGCGAAGCCAAACAACAGCAACGCAGCTCTCCATCTCAAATCCCCCTGCAACTCAGGCTAATCCGAGCACAACAAAGCCCCCACCCAAACAGAACACACCCCCATCCAATCAGAGCACATCCAACCCCCCATCCAATCAGAGCACAGTCAAGCCCCTAACCAATCAGAACACACCTCCACCCAATCAGAACACAGCCAAGCTCCCACCCAATCAGTTCATACCCCCACTGGCAGTTAAAAGGAAAAAACAGCTGCGATCACACATTGCTCCTAGAAGCACGAAGCCGAAGACGCCAGCCTGAAGTGAAGTTTTGGGGTGGAGATTACTTTTATAAACCTTGCTAGCCTAATTGCTTACTTATCGACCGTGTGATAGGGCCATCCGTCCTGGCTGACCGTAATTGCCTTAATTGTCCCGCCTCCTCTTTTTTGCACTCCAGTTCTCCAACCTTCCTCCCTCCCATCCTTGTCAATCCCCTCCTTCCTGCCGCTACTGCCGTTGGCATGCTTTCCAGCCGCTCCCCCGTACTCGTTCTGGGCCTTACATCCAGATCCGGTGTCTTAGATGCCTTTCCATTGCTGCTCCCCTCCTTTCCATCCTGTTTGTCTGCCCGTTGTTCCTGTCTTCCACTGTCTATCCCTATTAGTCCTATTTCCTCCGATTTCCTTCCACGCTTGGATGTGCATGCGCACAGTCGTATCCCGTCCCTCTGCCTCGTCTGCCTACGATCAGCTGGGCTGTCTGCTGGCTCTCTCCTGAATTCACCCCCTCTCATCCTTGCAGATCCTGTCCTTCCTAATGTTGTTACCGTTAGTGCATTTGCCAACTGCCTCCCCTTCCCCCCCTCCTTCTTATCCGTTTGAACCATCCGCTGTACTTGCCTTCCATTATCTATCCCCCTGGGTCCTATTTCTTCCAATCTTTCTACATGCCTGGGTGTGCGCACGCACAGCCGCATCCTGTCCTTCTGCCTCATCTGCCTACGCTCAGCTGAGCCACCTGCTGCCTCGCCCTCAGTTCCACTCTCTCCCCTCCTTACCGATCTTATCCTTCCTGGTGTCATTGCCCTTGATGCGCCTTCCACCCCTACCCCCATACGCGTTTTGGGTCGTACGGCTAGGTCCGGCATCCTCGATGCCTTCTCATTCCCGCCCCCCTCCTGTTGGTATTGGTCCACCCGTTTGTCTAACTTTCCACCATCTGTCCCTGCTGGCCCTATTTCTTCTAGTTTCCCTTTGCGCAAGGGTGTGCACCCGCACAGCCGCGTCCTATTCCTCCACCTCGTCTGCCTTTGGTCAGCCGGGCTGCCTGCTGACTCACTCCCGGATTCACTCCCTCTCATCCTTACCAACCCTATCCTTCCTAATGCCCCTGCCATTGGTGTATCTCCCAACCGCCCCCCCGTGACCGTTCCAGGCTGCACGTCCAGATCTGGCACCATCGGTGATTCTCCATCGCCGCCCTCCCCCTTTTTGTCCCGCAAACGCATCGTTCAGCTGGATCATCTCTCCTCTCCTCCTTTTTGCGGACCATGTTGTTTATCTCCGATCGTCGTTCTTCCTCCTCCTTGGTTCCAGCGGCTCGTCGTGGGTCCAATTCCCTTTTCATACGATGATTGCCTTCTTTAGTTCTGCCCCTTGCGAACGCCGTCCGCATCCTGGCTTGTTCCTCATATGCTTTTAATGTCTGGCATGCCGGGGGCAATTCTACGTGTCGGTTAATCGAGCCCGCATCTGAGAACCAGGCCTCCTTCAGTAGGCCCCCTCCTTTGGAGGTATCCTGGGCGATGGCTTTTGCCCCCATGAAGTCAAACGAGTGCCCATTATTCACCATATGTGTCTATATTTGGGAGTACTGCTCCTGCCTTTTGACGGCCAATTTGTGTTCATGTACCCTGGTTTTTATCCGTTTGGCCGTCTCTCCCGTGTAATTACACTGGCAATCCTTGCAGTGCACCCTATAGACCACTGATGATTTTTCCTCCTCTGGCAGTGGTTCCTTAGGGCGCATCGTTTTCATACGGAGTGTTTGGTCAGGTCGGTGAGCCACCCTGATGTTATGCAGTGCTAATATACGAGCCGTTGCCTCTGACACCCCCTGGACGTAAGGTATCGTTGTCCAGGATGTTGTCCCTAGGTCCTCTGGTGCTCTACGGGGTTCCTGGCGCTTACTATATCTTTGGACAAAACTGGCCGGGTAGCCGTTCCACCTGCATACCTGGTGGAGGTGGGCACGCTCCGCTTGCTTGGCCATTTTGGTACTGCAATGCGTATTTATACGTGCAAATAACGTCCGAATGCATGCGATCTTGTGGGCTGCCGGGTGGTTGCTCGTGTAATGCAGCATCCTATCGGTATGGGTCACTTTCCTGTATACAGTTGTGTGGAGGGCGCCGTTGGCTTGGCGCGTGACTAACACGTCCAGGAAGGCCAAACTACCGTTGGCTTCCTCCTCCGCTGTAAATTGTATGTCCGGGAACACCGCATTCAATCTTTCCATAAAGGCAGCTTTTTCCATCCGTTTGATGATAGCGAACGTATCGTCCACATATCTGGCCCAAAATTCTGGGTGGTAATCGGCCATTGCCTTAGCTTCCAGGCACTGTAGGACCGCCTCAGCGATAACACCCAAGATGGGAGACCCCATCGGCGTGCCCTTGATTTGTTCATACATTGTGTCCTGGAACGTGAAATGTGTTCTCAGACATAATTGCAGCAGTTTGATGACGTCTTCCATCTTAAGGGAACCATGACTTTGCAACCCCTTTAGCTGTAATAGAACTTTTATCGTTGAAACAGCCAGCTCTTGTGGGATAGATGTGAACAACGACGTTGTCAACGCTGTTAATATGGGATGTTATTGCATTGACAAGATATGCAGAACTGTTTGGTATTTTTGGAGTTAAATCAGATAACATACAGAGGGAGGAGAATTGTGAAGAAAGCGGGAGATTGGGAAGGGAAGTGAATCTTTGGCCCCCAGCCTAATTGGAAGACGTAAATCATGACAGTAAAGTAAGGGAGGAGTTAGCAAGAGAAGACAGACGCCAGCCAGAGAAATCCAGATTCTGGCATCCGCTTTGTAATGTACCGAAGGGTTGTAGCAAAATCCTACCCCCTCACAAACCCAATGACTGTTCTATCGAACTGGTGCCAGGAGCCAAACTTCCACGCCCGAGAATGTACGCCATGTCCCCCCTCGAGATGGAAGAGATGCAGCAATACGTGAATAAAAACTTAGCGAGGGGGTTCATTGAACGGGCCAAATCTACTGTGGGAGCCCCCGTGTTATTTTTTTTTAAAAAAGATGGGTCTCTTCGACTCTGCGTGGACTATAAGGGCCTCAACGCTGTGAGTGTGGAAAACAGATACCCCCCTCCCCCTCCTAAAGGACTTATTAACTCATCTGGCTAAGGGGAGTGTCTTCACTAAATTAGACCTGAGAGAGGCGTACTACCGAGTGAGAATAAAAGAAGGAGATGAGTGGAAAACTGCCTTCAACTGCCCCATGGGGAGCTATCAATTCAAAGTCATGCCATTCGGACTACAGGGGCCCCCAGCTGTATTCATGCAGCTGATTAATGAGGTTCTACATGATCACCTGTACACAGAGGTCCTGGTGTACCTTGATGGGCAATATGGGAAAAAGAGCCCTTCGCAATTAGATGGGGTTGTTAAACTGGCGACACTACCTAGAGGGGAGCAAGGTGCCATTTGAAGTATGGACAGATCACAAAAACCTACAGGCACTGAAAGCTCCCCACAAATTGTCCCCAAAGCAAGTACGGTGGGCACAGTACTTTAACCGCTTCGTCTTTACTTGAACGTACATCCCAGGGGGAAAAAACTTCCTAGCTGATGCGCTGTCTAGATTGCCCCAATACAAAAGCAAACGTGAAGAAGTTAATGAGGCGATTATCTCGAATCCACAGCCTGTTGCACAAATCACACCTCGCAGGGTCCCCAATCCGGAGGACCCTGGAGCAAAGAAAATAAAACGAGAGCTCCTCACCGATCAATGGTTCAAAGATAATCAAACCTCCTTGACGTGCCGGGATGGTTTGGCTTACAAAGGAGGGAAACTGTATTTGCCCGAATCCCTCTGTCTAAATGTTCTCAAACACAGCCATGATGTTAAACAGGCTGGACACTTTAGATATCTAAAAACTCTACATCTCACCTGCCGGCAATTTTGGTGGCCGGGACTGAAACAGGATGTGGAAAACTATGTGAAAAGTTGTACCGTATGTGCCACAATGAAAAGAATCCCGGGGAAAACCCCTGGGTTACTGCAGCCGGTGGCAGACCCTTCCCAACCCTGGGAGGAAATACCTATGGACTTTATCGTAGACTTACCTGAAAGTAAAGGAAATACTGTCATCTGGACTGTAATAGACTTGTTTTCGAAGCAGGCTCATTTCATCGCCTACAAAGGACTCCCATCTGCCCAACGACTGACTAAATTGTTCCTGAAACATATCTACCGACTGCACGGTGCCCCTAAGCGAATAATCTCAGACAGGGGGGTGCAGTTCACAGCAAAGTTTTGGAGGAGTTTTCTTAAATTAATTGGATCATCTCAAGGCTTATCATCTGCTTTTCATCCGGCCACCAATGGAGCTGCAGAAGCTGCCAACAAAATGGTGGAGCAATATCTCAGGTGCTACGTGTCCTATCAACAGACTAACTGGACTGACCTTCTCCCATATTGCCCATCTCCGTTCACTTTCCGTAAATTATTTGGAGGTGTAGGCGCAGGGTTGCAGGATTCCATCCTTGTTCTTTTGAAGTAACACAGCTCCAACGGCCACATCGCTGGCGTCGGCTTGTATTACAAAGGGTTCCCCTGGGCAGGGGTGCTTTAGAACCGGTTCAGCGGCAAATAGTCTTTTTAAATTCTCAAAAGCTGTTTGACAGTTCATAGTCCATGCTAGTGGTTGGCCCGGTCGCGGCTTCCCTCCTTTTTTTCCTGTTTTGAGTAAGTCTGTAAGGGGTAGGGCAATCTTGGCAAAAGAGGGGATGAATTGACGGTAGAAGTTGGCAAAACCTAGAAAGCTCTGGAGCTGTTTGCGGGTTCTTGGGGGTTGCCACTCAATTATAGTTTTCACCTTAGCCAGATCCATCTCAATGCCCTCGTTGGAAATTCTGTAGCCGAGGTAATCTAATCGGGTCTGATGAAATTCACATTTTGACAATTTGGCATAAAGCTTGGCATTCAGTAGTTTCTTTAATACTTCTCTCACCAGCTTTATGTGATCAGTCATATTCGTGCTGTATATAAGGATATTGTCAAGGTACACCAGGACCTCTGTGTACAGGTGATCATGTAGAACCTCATTAATCAGCTGCATGAATACAGCTGGGGCCCCCTGTAGTCCAAATGGCATGACCTTGAATTGGTAGCTCCCCATGGGGCAGTTGAAGGCAGTCTTCCACTCGTCTCCCTCCTTTATTCTCACTCGGTAATATGCCTCTCTCAGGTCTAATTTTGTGAAAACACTCCCCTTAGCCAGATGAGTTAAAAGGTCCTGTAGGAGGGGGCAGTTATAAGTGCTCGCTCATTAGGTGGCCTAAAGTGTTCCGCAATGTCTGTTGAATCGTGTGGGGGGTTGGCCCTATTGGTAACCTCACAGTTCTCATTCCTTTCTCCCACCAGATAAATGGCTTCCATTTGTCTAACCAGGCTAATCCTAGGATCACAGCCTCAGTTAGTTTTGGAGCCACTAGGAAACGTATGAACTCACAGTGCTCACCTATTTCTAGGCATAGAGGCTCAGTTAGTTGCGTGACAAACGTTCCTCCCATCAGGGAGCCATCGGCTTGCTCAAACCTCATTGGCTGGGAGAGCGATTTTGCTCGTATTCCCAATTTCATGGCAAAAGGGCAAGCTAATGATACGTCGGGAGCATCCAGAATCTACTAGCACTGTCTGTGCTCCTGACTTAGGGCTGATTAGCCTTGCAGCCAGTGTGAAAGGAGGGACAGGTCGACTCACCATTGGGTCGTTCTCTCCTTCGTCATCGCTGTCAAAAAAGGGTAGAGCGACGGCGGGTCCAGTCTCAGCTCCGGCGTCCTCCTGTGTAGGGGAGGTAGCTTGGGCAACCAGTTGCTGTGTGATCCTGCTGGATTTTTCTCTCGACGGCTGTTGGCTAGGTCTTTTCCTCACTGCAGGTGCCGGTTTGTTCTGCTGTCGGGGGTAGGGGACCGGGCAGTTCGATGCTCGATGTCCCTGTTGTCCACACCGGAAGCATGTGATCGGTGGACCTGCAGGTGGTCTGGGCCTTTCAGTGGTTGTAGCCGTTGGGGGTTTTCGGGGTGGTGGTTGTCATCTGGGTTGCTCTGGTCTTATCTCGGGTTCAGGTGGGGGAGGCTTCTTATAGCAGGTGAGTTGAACGTCCAGCTTCACCGCTGTCTGGTACCACTCATGTAGCTGATCAGGTACTGCTCGAATGAGGCAGGCTTGGGAGAGGTGGTCATCTAACCCCTCAATGAAGAGATGGATTAGGGATTGCTCAGGCCACCCCTCTATTCGACCGGCTATCTATATTCACGCACATACTCTAGAGCAGGTCTACCGGCTTGTTTTATTTTGTGGATTTGTCCTCCTGCTCTAAGGCTGATAGAAGGGTCCTCAAATCTCTCTCTCAGGCCCAGGAGGAAGAGGTGGGGATTGTCTAATTCAGGGGCTTGCTCATTGTATAAATTGTTTAGCCATTCGGATGCCTCTCCCTCTAGGTTGGACGCAATCACATCGACCATGGCACCTGGGTCTGGGTAGAGATGGGCCCAGCGATTTAAATGAGAACGTACTTGGTTGAGGAAAAAAATTAGCTTCTCTGAGTCCCCATCGAAAGTTGCTCTGAGGGGTGGGCCAATCATAGGCTGTTGTGGGCCCCACTGGGGTTGTTGCTGCTGGGCCCACCCTTGTTGCTGTTGCATGCCCAAGGGTTGCACGTTCGGGGCTGGCTGCTGCAGGGGTGGCACTCTCAGTTGTGGTTGGCCCCAGCCTTGTTGTTGTTGCATGCCCAAGGGTTGCACGTTCGGGGCTGGCTGCCCTCCACCCTGCTGTGGTTGCAATACTGGCCGTGCTGGCCTCTCTAATTGTGGGAGGTTTTCTAAAGGTTGCTGAATAGGTGAGGGCGGTTGCTGCCTTCTCTGTTGTTGGCCTGCGGAGGGTGATGGCACCCTCTGCTGCTCTCCTAGCCCTTGCACCATCCCAAGCTGCTGTAAGATCTCCATTATCTGACACATGGCCAGAGGCCTTTCATCTTCCGTTTGAGGGGGCTGCCAAACTCCCCATTGAGGCAGGGCCCCCGGGCTGGGTTTCCCTCTCTCTATGGGGCTGGAGGCCCTGGCAGGGGGTTCCAGGGATCGGAAAACTGGTTGATCTGCAAGGGAAGGGCTGGGGGCCTCTCTCAGCAGGGACTGTTCCGCACCCCTCACTTCTAATGCTTCAAACCTCTCTGCCAAATTCTCCACAGACTGACTATGAGTTGCAAATTGACATCTCCACTCACCCAAGTCTTCAGCTGCCGAAGGTTTGGCAGTTCTCCACTGGCGTGGGGGATGTAATCTGTGAAGATCTCTTTGTTGTGGCTCTAACTTGTCCATCTTGGAAGTCTTTGAAGATGGAGAAGCTGTTACGAAATCTCCGGATTCCACGCTTGGCTTGTCCCAGTCTGAAGACCAAATCAGCTCTTCTAATCTCTTTGGCTTTGCTCCCAGCTGGGGGACTTGTGAGGGTTCTCTCTCAACAGGCTTGCATGCTGCAGCTCCCATCTGTGAGGGGCTTACTGCTGCAGGGAAGCTAGTCTCTGGTAATTGCTCTTCTTCCATGACATTCCTTTCCATTTGTCAGTCTACTCCTTCTTTAGGAATAGTGACTAGGAATTCAGATCCCTAAACGTCTAAAAAGCTTGTTGGTTTTTGGCTTGATGTTAGGTTCCGAAAGGAAGATGCATTTCAAGGAATTCTGAGGCATTGTTTAACTTTAAAACTCTTTATTTTGCAACATAACTTCGGTACGTATAAAGTGAAGCCAAAAACTAAACCCTCCTACTTCTTCCCACAGTGTCTAAGCATATTTGCCTCCCTCATGTGACAGTCATTAACACATTCTCCAATTAGTTTAAAGTGTGAGCTTTCCCTCCCGTTCCATAACGCGCCATATCTTTATCTTCTCACATTTCATCCTTTGAAGACGCTCTGCTGAATATTGTTATGGCTAAATAGTTCTCAGCACATTCTTTCACTCCCTCCCCCCCCATACTATCTAATAGTGGCTCTTAAAGTAATACACAGGTTAAATAGTGAATGTCCGCATCCATATATAATGTCAAGCATAACATTCGATGTTAGCAGCCTTGACAGTATTACCGTCACTCGCTACCAGGGCATTAACGGGTATAGGAGCCGCCACTGGCAATAAACTCATCAACGGATCTGCAATTTACATCAAAAAGGGAGGTTCTGTATGTAAGATTGTCCTGCATGGTTCTGGATTGTATCTTTGACTGTACCAGAAGGGATTGGGAATAACAGGTGATGAACTCTTCCTCAAATCTGGAAGCGGTGGTTTTGTTCCAGTTACCGCATCTGGATTGATCACCGTCAATTCACAAATTTCAAGAGCTAATTCGAATGTGCCACTGATAGGACCGTTGCTTTCAATGATAATCTAATATTAATAAAATGACAAGACAATACGGAATACCGATACACAAGTTTAATCACAAATACAAACGCCTGCCGCCAACCCCAGTCAGATGGCAACCACACGAATGACTTACGCATCCGCCGAGTCGATGAAACAGAAGATGGGAGATTTTTATGCAGCAGCCGTTGTCGAGTCAGCCTAGATCGGTAGTTACTCTATCACTAGGATTTTGTGTTCACAGACATCGCAGTAAACATTGCCGCAGGCGATTCTTTATGTTATGTTTTTAACCAGTAAATAAAAAGCATGGACAGAACGGCTCACATGTACAGACTTCAAAAGATTAATGAAATCCAAAAAGAGATTCTATTGGAGCGAGAAAAGCCTGCGACATTGTCGGAAAAGTATCACAGAGCGGTTAAAGTTATTGACGGACTAGTCGATGCTCTCGTTGTGGCTTCGATGGGTCTGGGCAGGAATTGGAATTTTAAGCACAGTAGTTGGTACAGCAGCAGCAATTGCGATGGAGGGCGTCGCTTTGGGAACAGGTTTGTTGTCGATTATAGGAAGTCAGGTCAACAAAAAGCTATCCATGAAAGCAGAGAAGCATGAAAAGATCAAAACGCTCGTAGATGCAAAGCTAAACACAATAAGTGATCACATTTCAAAAGCATTAAAGGACGGTCAAATTTCAGACGAGGAATATTCGCTTAACCTGAGCGAGCTCAAAAAGTTAAACCAAATGAAAGAAGAAATAAGGTCTAAAATCAAAATAGGCATTGATGAGGAGACAAAACAATCGCTTATCACCAAAGGATGCGAAGACACGATAGAATCTTTTGAAAACATGTTTAGTAAATCACAAAAGACATTAAAAACTCATAAATGTTAAAAATGATGTTGGATGTTAAAACTATATTTAAAAACGACGTTGGACATTAAACACGATGTTTCAACACACACATTATGTTGAAATATTATGTTTACTTAAAAATGTCATTCTTGAATATATTGGATCACAATTTTTTTTATCTGGAAAGCTTGGTGATATTGGGTTACAGAGAGAGGTAGCGAAGCTTTACAAACCCATAACCGAGTTACAATTGGCTCAAACAGCGACACTAATGAATGTTTTAACATCGACAGTACTGCCGGCGGTAATATTTCCTAATTATCCAAGCATAAAGGCAGAAACGGATGAAGAAAGCCTATTAAAAATAGGACCAACAGCCGCCCATTACCTGAGATCAATGGCGAGCAAAACAGCGATGGATAAAACATTCTGTCAGAGCATGCACAGTCTTATTGCGCTGAGGTAACCCAGGAGTAAATACAGTAAACAGTGGTTTATATTAAATGGTTGTTTATATTACACTATCTACAATATCATACACCAGGAACAATATACATACACATGGTAATACAGCAAACTCCAATACACAGCAGTTACAACAGGAAACGGATGAGAGAGAGACACTCCAGCAAAGCCTTCCCTTTTATACTCAAGCTCTTAAAGGGACACAGACTCCTGCTGAGTCATTCCTATCATTGCATCATCCACCTTATGTTACATTACATCATTACATAAGCTGTTTAGCTATTAAATTATTACCTTGACACATTCAGGTTGTACAACAGAGAAAGTTCTACATTGGCAATGCCAAAGTTGTTATTTCGGAGGATGATAACATCATCGGATCAAACGTCCGTCGAGGTACGCCAGGATTATGGGAATTAATAACTTCAAAGAGTCCGGATAGAGGAGTATACACTTCAGAAGACCTTGAAAACTACAAGGACATTTTACTGGAAACAAATGCCATCGTCAATCCATCCACTGGAAATGTTAAGTCTAGTTCTGGTGAAAAATACATGCAAATTATCAAGCCAATATATGATGAGTATTTAAAGCCTCATAGAAAAGTGACCGGAAAGGGAATCGCACTGATGCCTTCAGATCCAAAGTCGCTAAGCGAAATGCTTAGTTTACAAATGGCGAGTTATAAGGCAGGCAACACAGGAGTAAGAAACGAGATTGTAGACATATCAGACGAACTGTTGAGACAAAAGATATTTTAAAATGTTAATGTCGGTTCTTTAAAAAGATGCTGATTGTCACTCAACGAAGATATAAAAAGAAACATGTTATTGGAGGTGCTGGCCTCTTTGACACCGTCGCGAGCTTTTTTAAATGATTAGCTACACAGATAGAGTTAGGCAAGAAGGCTATTGAAGCAGGAAAATCAGCAGCAAAGCAGATCAGTTTACACGTTATAGACGTTGGAAAAGACGCGGTTATAGCTAAAGGGAAAAGATTAATCGATAGAGCGGCAACACCTAAAACACAAAAATCAAAAGAGACAACAAATATACACGATCTGCTAGCAGGCATGGGTGTTAATGCTAACGCTATTGCTATTCAAGACTTGGTGAAAAGATTAAACAATAAATAAAAAATCTTTGCAATATAAAATGTCTAGTGAAGTCGTAGCCATAGAAAGATACAAGTTTCATGAGTATGGGCCTATTAATGATGCAACCACAGACAAGATTCATATCTGCATTGAATCGCGAGATCTCTTTACTCATCCTGCAGAATCTTATCTGCTGTTTGAGGGGCATTTGACCAAAAACGACGATGGAGCATATGCAGACGACGACACTGTATCTTTGGTAAACAACGTTTTGAGGCACCTGTTCTCACGGATTTCATACCACTTATCAAACCGAGAAATCGAGACCGTGTATCGTCCTGGGCAGGCCACAATGCTAAAGTACCCGGCCCAGGGACTAAACCAGCTTTGGGCAAAAGATACCACTGCGACGGCCTCAATTGCAGACAACTCGGGATTTGCCCTTCGTCAAGTATACTTGATTAAGAAGCCAGCCAACAAAGGAACATTTTCGTTCGTCATTCCTCTGAAGCACATTTTCAGGTTCTGCGAGGACTATGACAAGGTTGTCAATCAATCTGTTTATTACAGCCGTAAGGCCAGACACAATCAAAATGTATAACAACAGTAACAATCTTACTTCCATATTTACAAGATATAAAACCACCAAACAATCAATATAATATAATCCAAAATTCTCAAAGTAAAACCCCCTTAATAGTGGTGCAACGTATTGTGCAAATGGTGGCACAAAATTGGGCAACCTGAATTGATATTTTCGGATCCTTATCCGAAAGTAGCAACTTCAAATAAAATTCATATCCCCTGCCTGGAAATTTCTTCAATATCGGATATATAAGAATCTGTCTAGAGTCATTATATAGAGAACAATGAAGCAGCATATGGCTTAGAGTTTCTATAGAGCCATCGCCACATGGACACAACCAAAGGTGCATAGGAATGCCCTTAAACCGTCCAAAAAGGACTGCCGAGGGCAATGCATCCAGCCTGGCTAAGGTGAAAGCTTTACGAAATTTCAAAATTGTAATGGAAAATAGATAAGAAGCTGGGAACAATCCTTCTGGAAGCAAGTGACAAATGTTGGAATGTGCCACCTTACTTAGGTTTGTTTGAAGGTCAATATCCCAGATTCGTTGTTTCAAGGCAGTTCTAGCATTATCAAATCCTAATGAACACAGACTTTCCATAGAAAAGCCAAGCGATTTAATTTTATCTAGGGCTTTTTTTCCCCACGACGATTTAAAATGGTCTATAAATACTAATGGGCCTAAACCCACAGGCATCAAAGTTAACTTTAGCCAAAAGGTAAGAAGAAGGAACCATGCTCTAGCTTCTAATGAAACCATACCTATTTCTACCCGTAGGATGGCATTTTTGATACTTTTAGGTACCATCAGTATGGCTCTAATAAACTTATTTTGAATAATTTCTATAACATTAAGCTTTGCTAGTGAACATATTTGCGAGCCAAAAAGGAGCTGAGGGACCACCTTAGCTTGAAAAACCTTACAAGGTGCCGGGATATAGTAGGCTCCTTTTGAATGATAAAATTTTATGATAGCTGAAGAGGTGCGCTGTGCTACACTTGCCCGATAAAGAAAATGAGTATTCCAGGATAGGGAGGCATGGAACTGCACTCCAAGATATTTGTAAGTACGCACCTGTTCAATTGCAGTCCCATCAATTTGCCATTTATGGATCTTATGATGGTAAGAGGCAAATACTAAAACTTTAGTTTTTTCATAATTTATTAAAAGTTTTTATTCTGTGCAAAATAAAGCTAGTGCCCTAAGTGCTTTTCTCATTCCCACCTGGGAAGTGGACAAAATGACTATATCATCGGCATACAATAGTGCTGGAATTGCACGATCAGCTAAGATAGGTGAATGATGGGCTGGATCAGCTAGAACTTGCATTATTGGGTTTAAATACAGATTAAAAAGTAGTGGAGCTTGTGGGAGTTTGAATCCCGGGGTCCAGCGCCTGCTGGACGGACCAGTGATGTACGTTAGCCTAGGCCAACGGACCTCGCGTTTGGTAGATAGGAAACACACGGAAAACATGTTTCTTCAGGTTGAATCAGCAAGCGAGAGCCCAGAAGGATCTGCGTGCTTTTCTTTTATTGGTACACTTACGTCACAGCAGGAGGTTGTAAAGGGTGGGTTTTGCCAGGAAATGAAACTTAAAAGGCATACCTTAACTTAACTCAGGAAATGGAAACTTAATAAGGCATAGCTTATCTCAACTCAGGAAATATAGACTTTAAAGGCGTATCTTAGGAAATGATAACTTGTAAGACATAACTCAGGAAGAGATAACTTGAAAGACATAATTCAGGAAGACATAACTCATGACTTATCTCAGGACTTAAAAGGCATGGACACTTGAAAGGCATGGAAGCCTATCTTAACTCAGGAAATGGTTGCAACATCTCCACTGTTTTTATTTTTTAAAGTTCAATCTCTATCCTACTTGTGGCCATAATCTGCATCCTCCGAAACAGAAAAGGGCAACTCCATAAGAATATGAGATTCTTGCTTGGGGGCAAGAGCCTCCATGGCTAAGTCTGATTCAGTATCGGAACAGTTGGAGTCCGTGTCAGACAGCGTCAGTAGGGCAACCTTTTCAGAGGGGTGGAATTTGGGTTTCAAGGGTTCATATATATTGTTTGAGGCAAGCATAACATTAATCTTAGAAAGATTAGAATCCAAACCATTCAAACGATCCTTGAGAAATTGCAAAAGGCGTGAAAAAACACATGGGCCAATCATACATAATATAAGCAAAATTATACAAGGTCCTAAAATAGCAGAAAGCAATGTAGTAATCCAGGGAGAAAAATTAAACATGCTTTGATACCAGGATTGTTGGGAGAACCTTTCCTGTTCCCTGCCTTTTAATCGTTTGCGTAACTCATTCATAGAGTCGCGCACAATGCCAGATTGATCAGAATAAAAACAACATTCTTCTTTTAAGGCTACACACGTTCCACCTTCCTTTAAAAATAAAAGGTCGAGGGCACGCCTATTCTGCAAAACTACTTCAGCAAGAGACGACAAAGAAGTTTGAAGGGCAGAAATTGAAGTCTCAATGAGGGAAAGATCATTATCTATTTCTAGACTAAGTTTTTGTATTTGTTGTTGATTAACAACTAAAGCCGCAGCTCCAGTAGCTGCTCCTGCAGCACCTAATCCTAAAAGAACTGAAAGGGTTAGGGCTGTAACAAATTCACGTTTTGCACGTAGGTGGTATACCGGTGGTTCCATAAGGGAAACAAAATCAGAGGGGGAATAATAAGTGATTCTAGGGACTAAGCGTACCTGAATACAAAAGGCTTTTTGTTGTATAAGGACATCCCCTGATACACAGGCTGTGGCACCTGTAGAGCAAGCCCAGATGGAGTTGTTACCGGGGATGAGGAATTGGTCCTTTAATAGGTTCAATAGAGCCAACGGCGTCATAAAAGGGTGGAGTGGCTGATAAACAGAGCCAACAGTGGTCGGTTTGTGAAGAAGAATTAACAGCACTTTTTAACAAAAAGGAAGAAGCATTGACAAGGTTAATCAAGGGATTAGGCATATTATATACAACGGACTGTAAAAAAAACAGGTTGAATGCTTTTGTTAGGACCTATAGGAGGGGAATGTGGTGACTGGATTGTGAGGCGAATGGAAAAAACTCCGCCGTCGTCTTCAGAACCGCTCCATTCTCTACCACCCCAAGAATATCCGACAGCCCATTGCTCTGTAGCCAAAGTCTTTCCTTGGGATGTGAAGGTAATGTTCATTGGATTTTTCCGCTCACCACAGCAATGCAAATTAGAAGGGCAGGAAGGAGAAGGGGGTTTGCCATTACTACGGTTAATGGCAATATAATCATTAGAGCGAGGGGCAGTCCAGGATATAGCGCCCGTAGAAACACAAGACCATGAGGCACAGTATTTATCCAAAAAAGTGCCACATTGATATTTTTCCTCAGGTGTCTTTGGTTCGGGACAAAAATACAGGTCCCACCATGTTGCTTCTAGTGGAGAAGGTGTACACGAACCTTGTTTGTCCCTTTTGTTAGTTTGGAGAAATTTGGAAGCAAATTTGTTGACCCTGGTACCCATTTCGGCAAAGTCAAAATGTAAGATAGGGAACCAGGGCCATATTGTGTATTTGGAGATTTGGAATAATACCTGATTTTCAAAGTCACGAACAGTCCATGTGTAGTTGAGAGGTTGATGAGGATTAGGATCAGGAGATCGCCGTCGTCGAGAATGAATGATGCGTTGGTGTGAGCGAGGTTGCTTTGTGGAATGAAAGTGTTGTAAGTGAGGTGAGGTAAAAGTACGGGCGGCCAGGTCTAGGAAGGAGCGGGGATGAGGAACAAAGTTGTAGGCAAGTAAACGAGGAGACAAAGGCGGTTTTGCATAGCTCGCCACTGATGCGAGTTCAAAAGAATGTGTAGTATAAGTACCATAGGATGAAAATCCAGACACATAATAGCGCCCCGTAGTCTCAGGGGTCACAAGAATAGCAAGAGTTATGTGACAAGGGTAATGAACATAGGTGAGGGAAATAGAGGGAGATGGTGGGAGAGGAATGCCACGATTAGGATACTGAGAAAACACAAAGGGACAAAAGGATTGACCTCGGTCATAACAATGAAAAAGGGCAGTAGTATTGAGATCAAGAAAAGAAAAAAACAGGACCACAATATAGGCCTTTATGAAAATTTAGAGGAATTCTCAGGTGCTTTGTCATCATGGGAAGGTGCAGTGTGGACATCATGGGGAAGGAACTTGTCAAGAGTGTCATCAAAAGCAGGGTCCACATGATTGATGCAAAAGTGTTGGACCCTTGGATAATATGGGTGGTGCAATATGCAGTTGTTACACCAATAACAGCATGTACATCCACACTCACAAAGGCAATGATGGCACATCCGATGGAGTTGGTGGGGTGTGTGGAGTGATGAAATATGGGCGAATACAACGAGCAGGGACCCACAAAACTCTGTCAGGTAGTTGAACTGCAGCGTAGCCTCTTCCCCAGGTGATGAGTTCAGCTGGACCTTTCCAAGTTGGATCCGGGAGCTGCCTGTAGTATACAAGTGGTCTTGAAGTTGGGACAACAGGTTTAGTAAAGTGTCGAGACGCAGCAGACAAAGAAGGAGTGCCAGTGAGATTTAGAAAATTGAGAGTATACAGACAAACATTTAACACGTTTTGCAGTGCCGGGAGGTTTGGGGGGCATAAGCCCTTGGACCCCATATAACGATCTAATGCATTTTTTAAAGTTTGGTTTGCTCGCTCAACAATAGCCTGCCCTTGGCTATTGAAAGGAATTCCAAATTTGTGGACAATGGACCAGTGATGACAAAACTGTGAAAATTGTGAGCTGACATAAGCTGGGCCATTGTCTGTTTTTAATATTTTTGGACATCCCAGCACTGTAAAGGTACGAATACAGTGATTAATCACTTGTTTTGCAGCTTCCCCTTTTTATGGGGTTGCCAAAATAAATCCAGAGAACGTATCTACTGTAACATGTAGATATTTCCACGGGGCAAATGGAGGATATTGAGTTACATCCATTTGCCAGGTATCACAGGCTTCAGTGCCTCTAGGGTTAACACCCTGTGGGATACCTTTAGACTGTAGGCTACAGGTTGGGCATTGTTAAATTATGGCTGTAACTTCAGCCATAGTGATTCCAAATTGTTTCATTAGTGCTTTTTTATTTTGATGAAAATAAGCATGACTGTCCCAAGGGGAGACAGGAGAAAGAGACATGAGGCAGGTAGCAGAGGCCGCAGCGTCTGCAATATCATTTCCCTTTTGCAAGAAGCCAGGAAAAGGTTGGTGGCTTCTTATGTGTGTGACAAAATAAAGATGTTTCCTGTTGGATATTACAGTTTGTAGGGTGGAAAATAAAGAAATTAAATCAGGGTCCAGGGATGGAGAAAGGTATGATTGAAAAATAGTGGTGACAATTTGAGTGACATAGAGACTGTCAAGAATGAGATTTATAGGTTGAGTGGAAAAGGTTTGAAAAGCTAGAATGGCAGCGGCTAGTTCCGCACGCTGAGCAGACCGTTGGGGTGGCGTTATTTTTGTGTGCCATTGGTCATGAATATACCAGGCACAAGCACCAAATTGTTTACTGCCATCTACAAAGAGTGTGACAGCATGTGGGATGGGAAAGCGTTGTAATTGGGTATCCCATGAAACATGGATATTTTGTAGGAGCTGAATGCGAGGATCAGCAGGAGGGTGGCAGGATATCTTTCCAGGCCACTCAGTGAGAGCAAGCTGCAAGGCTTCAGAGTTAGAATAGATGGTTTCCCATGTAGTGAGAGAACATGGTACATATAGGACAGAAGGTTCTATTCCTGCAAGGGCTTTTGCTCGAAGGCGAGCCTTAGAGATGAGAGAGGCAAATTGAAAAGGTTTTTGGCTAATTGTGTTTCTAGGAGTGTGAGAGAGGTGAAGCCATTCTAGAATCAGCAAGGAGGGAATAGTTTGGACAATAGCACATGTAGGTAAAGAAATAGTATTACACAATAAAAAAGAAAAGGGAATGTTTGGGGTCATTCGGTCAACCCACTGAATTTGTAGGGCTTGGTTGACCAATTGAATCACTTTTAAATGACTGTCCTGCAGTGAAATAACATCTGCAGGATGTTTGCCTTTGGGTAAGGCTGAAAAAAGAGGTGATAATTGAAAAGTGGTGAGACCTATATAAGGTCGAATCCAATTAATAGCACCTAAATATTGCTGTAATTGAAATAAAGTTGGTTGGTGTGGTAATTTTAATAAGGGAAAAAGTGGTGCAGCATGGGAGGCCAATAATTTATGGCCCAAATATTGAAAAGGAAGGGAGGTTTGGACCTTGTCAGGAGCAATGTGCAAACCTCCTTTTTGCAAAATTGTTGTGAGGGTTGGCAAAGTTGCAAAAACAGTACCCTTTGGGCCTGGTGCTGCGACCAAAATATAATCCATGTAATGGTAAACCAAAAAGGAGGGATGAAGGTCCCGATATGGTTGCAAAACATGGGAAACAAAAAACTGACACATTGTAGGGCTATTTAGCATGCCCTGTGGTAAAACCTTCCATTGGTAGCGCTGAGTTGGTTGAGAATTATTCAACTCAGGCACTGTAAAAGCAAATAAATGTTTATCCTGTTGATGCAAAAGAATGAAAAAAAAAACAATCCTTTAAGTCAATTATCATTAAGTCAAAATCTTTTGGAATTAAATTTGGGTTTGGGAGGCCGTATTACAATGCTCCCATAGGTTATAAAACAGCATTCACTGCACGTAAATCATGGAGGAAACGCCATTTGCCTGATTTCTTTTTTATAACAAAAACTGGAACAGAATAAGATTGCAACATTTTATGCCCTAAATAAAGATAAAGTGTAACTGTATCTTTTCCAAGGCAACTTGCAATCCATAGATACTTGAATCATTTTGTATTTCAAAAAGCCAATTAGATTGTATTTTTGGGGTTCAAATTTAATCAAATTCCATTCAGATGAAACAAATTTTCATGAAATAGGAAAAACATTTACAAATCTAAGCAAAACAATTCAATCATTTCTTTTGGTTGATGGATGTATATGTCTAACTAAACAATTTAAAACTCAAAAATTTGCAAAAGAATTGCCCAACAATTACTGCCTCCTCTTTCGAGTAAAAAAATAGCAAGCTGAAACTGCAAGAGTGGGCATCAAATTTCACATCCACCCCCCTTCCTCAACCCAAACTTCTAAACAAAGGAAGAAAAAATGTTTTTTAAAACGAACAGCTGCCCCCCCTCCTCTATCTGCCCTTCCTTTGCTCTTAAAACAATACAGCCAGCGAAAAACGAAAGAGGCAGGAGGGGGGGGAAGAAAAAGAAACTTTGCAAAAATCTCACCACCAAAAAAAATTCACATGCAGTCACATGTATAAATTCTTTTATACCTCTTCCATAAAACTTTGCACATGCAAACTCATACCATTGCGTTCCCATGTTACAACAATAAAAACTACAATTTTACTATTCCTTTCACAGCGTGGGATGGGTGGAGGGGTGAGGGCTAACACACACATTTACACCAGCAAATTAACTCATTCACTTCCATTCTGTTTACTTACACCATTCCATATACAAATATTTCATTTCATATGTTTTTCAAGCAAAACTTTTTATTTTTAATTAAGGCCTTTTTGTTTGTTGTTATCAAAGAGGGTTTTGACCCTTTTCCAAGTCTTGGAAATAACACAAAACAACACAGACACAAATACCATTAAAACAACATTTATTTAGACATATGGCTTGTCCTGCAAGAAGCGAGAAAATCATGAGATGATTCCAACCAAACATGTGGTTTTTATAGGGCCCTTTAACCATCTCCTATTTTTCTCACCATTCCAAGTCCAAACGTAACGTTCTAGGAGTTAAACATATATAAAACAAAACACACACATCCACACAAAGCACCACCAGACATTGTCTGACAGGGTTCAAACTTAACAGATTACAAAAGAGTTTCAAAACATTCCAATTGTTCAAAACGCATTGCAGAGAAGTGCAGTTTGAGTTAATTTATGTCTCTAAATTGTTCTGAAAATTTATTGTTTGGTAGTTTGATGAAACGGAAGCATTGAGTGCAGTTGCAAAACGCTGCAGAACAGAATACAGGGTTGCCTGTTTCTGTTTTGGAGGAGAGAGAGAAGGATAGAGCGAAGAGGGGGGTTTTTTTGGCTGTGCCGGCTTTGGAACGTCTTCCGTAGTAGGCACAGGTTAAAAGGAAGGGTCTGGGGATAGACAGTTGTTCCGTTAACTTTTTGCAAACAATTTGCCTTTCTGGCTAAAGAGGAAAGTTCATCCACATGCTTGGACAGAACCTTGGAAAGTGAGGACCCATACTTACGATAATCCAGCCTTTGCCAGGTGCATAAATACAGGAGCCAGAGCAGCGTTTCCCTAGACAGAGAACACGCCGTGGAGTGAATCACGTCATAGAGTGAATCACGTCGGGGTCACCAGTTGTGGGAGTTTGAATCCCGGGGTCCAGCGCCTGCTGGACGGACCAGTGATGTACGTTAGCCTAGGCCAACGGACCTCGCGTTTGGTAGATAGGAAACACACGGACAACATGTTTCTTCAGGTTGAATCAGCAAGTGAGAGCCCAGAAGGATCTGCGTGCTTTTCTTTTATTGGTACACTTACGTCACAGCAGGAGGTTGTAAAGGGTGGGTTTTGCCAGGAAATGAAACTTAAAAGGCATACCTTAACTTAACTCAGGAAATGGAAACTTAATAAGGCATAGCTTATCTCAACTCAGGAAATATAGACTTTAAAGGCGTATCTTAGGAAATGATAACTTGTAAGACATAACTCAGGAAGAGATAACTTGAAAGACATAATTCAGGAAGACATAACTCATGACTTATCTCAGGACTTAAAAGGCATGGACACTTGAAAGGCATGGAAACCTATCTTAACTCAGGAAATGGTTGCAACAGGAGCTAATATGCAACCTTGCCTAACACCGCTATAAGTTGGAACTGCTTTAGATAAATGTCCCCAAGGGGTACATCTAATTTTTAGGGAGGTATTGGAATAGAGCGACTGAATAAGAATCAACAGCCTTTTATCAATCGTGGAATGTCTTAGACTATACCACAATCTCTCCCTTGGTATTAGATCAAAAGCTGACTTAAAATCAACAAATGTTGCATAAAGAGAACCACGAGAGGGGGTAGAATATTTTTCAGCCAAATGATGCAGAATTAGACAATGATCCAGTGTTGAACGTTCCTTCCTAAATCCGGCCTGTTCTTCAGCAATAATATTTTCATTTTGTACCCAATCCACTAACTTTGTGTATAAAAATCTGGCATAAAGTTTATTTATTGTATTTAATAAACTAATAGGCCTATAGTTTACAGGGTCAAGTCTACTTCCTTTATTTTTGTAAATCGGTACTACAATGGCCTGATTCAAGTCAGATGGAAAATGTCCTGTATTATTAATAAGAGTGAATAGAGTGGCTAAAACTGGGGCCCACCAGTCTTTATTTTCCCTTATTAATTCTGGGGGGATATAATCCCCTCCTGATGCTTTACCTGATTTCAATTGGGCAATAAGATCTTTGACCTCAGCTATAGATACTGGAGGCCAATCCGGGAGGTCATTACAAGGGGGAATCACTTCTGGAATTACAGTAGAAACCCGCTTAAAAATATTTTTAAAATGATCCTCCCATTTATCAGCAGATATTTGTGAGATAGGACCAAAACGTCTATTTGTAAAGGACTGATTTATTAAATGCCAGAACAGAGTAGAATTTTTGAGCTTTGCTGCTGAAATTAGATTACTCCAATTTTCTCTTATAGCCTGTTGTTTCTTTATCTTTAAAAGATCTTTATAATTTTTTTTGTAGTCTTGAGTAATTTGGAGGTGTTCGCAGAATTTTCCTGGCGAAAGAAAATTATTGCATTTAAGAGAGCTTTTTTGCTTTAATGCAATCACTATCATACCAAGGTTTAGATCTTTTATGCGCATATGCACCATAAGCTGTTGTAAATCTTGTCAAAGGAGTTTGGAGATTAATGGTGATTGATTGATACAACGAGATTGCTTGTTCATATGACTCAGATGAGCAAATTTGAACATGCATGTGAAGCAGGGACTCTGAGGTCAACATTTCAGCCATAGTTTTAGCCAGTTCTTGAGACCATTTAATTTGTACTTGCCCCTTCATTGTAATATCGATGGGGCAATGTGCCACTTCTAATAATTCGAAATTTGTCTTAGCATTAAAAAGGTTGTCTACGGACTCAGGCACACGCTGACACTATTTAGAAAGTCCGACGACGATGCAATCTTCCGAGAAAGCAGCGTTACCGCGGGAAAGGTAACACTAAATAAAATTTTATGGCTCATGCCACACGTCCTTCCATCGTATTTAGAGAAAGTGTGGTTGTACAAAATGATCAACTGAAAGGTGATGATACTAGTGTGTTTTCAGGCTAGACACTGCGAAAGTATAATGGTACAGCAATTGACCGCATTCAGTTGGAGGTTGAGCGGTCGGTCCCCGTTGGAAAAGCCTAGGTATATACTAGTTGCATTCCAGACAAATCGTGCTGGTAGCCAAGAAACAAACCCGTCAATCTTTGATGATTGCCTCCTCAATAACATGTACGTTACGCTGAACCAAGACCGATATCCTGCCATTGACTACTACTTATCTTTCCCCAATCATCAGTTTTCAAGAGCTTACCGGGATGCGGCCGCATTCAGTACTGTTGTGATTCCTCGCCAGCCAGTGGACCCGGCAGCTGAGTCTGAGGAATCAGAGGAGGAGGAGGGCCCTGGGGTGACATCAGAGTCAGAAGAAGGCTCTGAGGAGCTTCAAGACTTACAGTCTGACGAGGAGCCTGGCCCCTCTAGTCGCGCTCAGGCTGAGACACAGCTGTGCTGGGAGTCTGAGTTGGACAGTGATGAATCACAGCTGGGAGATATCCAGGATGCACGTAAGCACCGGCAAGAAAAGAGAGTAAGACAGAGGAATGCAATGGGGCGGCTCCAAAGGTAAAGGAGAAGGCATTAGGAAGCCACGCCTTGGCTGCATAATAAAATGGAAGGTGTGGGAGGTGCTGGTTGCCGAAGGCAACCGTTCATGTTGAGGAATCGAGTTTCTGTGAACTGTGTTTGTTTGCCTTGGACATTGACACAGGTCTGTGAATAATAAAAGGGGATTGGTTTTTTCCTGCGGTTCCAGCCTGCTTGTTGGAAGAGGGGTTTCTCCTTGTGAGCTTAACAAGGATTCACGTAGGCTGGGACAGAACAAGTACATCAAGCAACATCTCCCCAGCAGAGTTCAAAGAACTGTTCCCAATCATGGTGTTTGATGTAAGTAAGCAGAGCGAAAGAATAAAATCATCGGATGTAGATGTATCAATCCATGCGACGTTCAATGAGGAGGTACCAGCTGGAACTGAAGCTTTTGTGGTGGTTATTTCAGATAGGATGCCAAACTTTCAGTCTGATGGGTCAAAGATGTCAGTAGTGTATAAATAAATAATCTTTGCAATATAAAATGTCTAGTCCCAGTGATTTTCTCAGATTTAAAGAACCTGTTCTAATTGATGAAGCCATAGAGCAGGGGTGTCAAAATCGCAACGTCACGTGAGTGGGCGCGGTTTCGGCATGACGCATCTGGCCCGCGGGCCGGCAGTTTGACACCCCTGCCATAGAGAGTTTTGAGTTTCACGAGTATGAACCTGCTGCTCGCACAAACTTAAACAACGCTGGTTAGATTCGTATCAACATTGAATTGCAAGATCTCTTTACTCTTCCTGCAAAATCTTATCTGCTGTTTGAGGGATGTTTACTCAAAAATGACAATCAAGCATATGGGAACAATGATGCTGTAGCTTTGGCAAACAACAGTCTGATGCACCTGTTCTCGCAGATTTCATACTACTTGTCAAGCCAAGAAATTGTGACCGTTTCATCCTGGGCAGGCCACAATAATGCTTGGAATGCTAACGTACCCCGACGACTTTGCCAAGGCCCAGGGATTAAACCAGCTTTGGGTAAAGGATACTGCTGCGACAGCCGTAATTGCAAACAACACGGGATTTGCTGTTTGACAAGCATACTTGATCAAAAAGCCAAACGACAAAGGAACGTTTTCATTCCTCGTTCCTCTGAAACACATTTTCGGGTTTTGCGACAACTACAACAAGATTGTCTACAGGTTCAAGCACACGCTGACGCTAGTTAGAAAGTCCGACGACGATGCAATCTTTCGAGAAAACAGTGTTACCGCCAGAAAGGTGGAACTACATAAAATTTCGTGGTTCGTGCCTCACGTTGTTCCATCGGATTTAGAGTGAGTGCAGTTGTACAAAACGATAGAATCAAAGGCGATGATATCGGTGGGTTTTCAATCCAGACACTGCAATACTATAATGGTACCGCAATCGGCCACATTCAGTTGGAGGTTGGGCATCAGTGCCTCATCAGAAAAGCCTAGGTATATACTAGTTGCATTCCAGACTAATCACGCTGGTAGCCAAGAAGCAAACCTGTCAATCTTTGATCATTGCGACCTCAAGAACATGTACGTTACACTGAGTCTTGAGGGGGGAGGAATGTCACGATGACACGGTGATCTCTCATGGGGCTCCGTGAAAATCGCCGAAATCCCCTTGCCTGGGGGTCTGGAGAGACCCTAGCCAACCCTGTAGGGGTTGGTGAAGAAGACAGGATACTCTGCGGACCGCAGGGACATCGCAATTTCCTGTGGGAGTGGAGGAGAAGATCTCAGACCGGCAAGGAGTGATAGATGGCCATTGTCTGCCTGTCAGAAGCCGTGGCAGCCTGACCGGAAAGATACAAGAAGAAGATTGAAGAATGGTGTGTTTGCTCTGGGTGAGATTTTTCTGATCTCTGTTAAGAAAAGATTTTGTTCTCCCTTAACATTGGACTTGGCTGAGAGTGGGACTAAAAAAGAAAGAGGTGGGACTTTAAATCTTCCACCTCTGGACATGGTGGCGATTAGGCTGTGAAGTCATTAACAGGTTGGAAATATGAAGAAAGATTTATTATTCCTCTTTAAGTAAAATAAAAAAACAGGGAAAAGAGACTAACTAATGGGATTGAATTTTTGTTTTTCTTTTTTCAATAACGATTGGAATAAGAATGGGAAGCTGGACAATTTATACTTTATAAAAGAAAGTCTAAAACTTCAAAACTAAATAAGAGACTAAAATAGAGGAAAATAGAACAAGTTCGCCATCTACTGGCCCTTACTGGCAGAGAAAGATAATAAGAGGTGAAAGTGGCTGACCTTGAACATGAAGTATGGACTGTGGAAGCTGTAAACAATAATTAGCTTTGGCACCTGCAAATTGCTTAGTCTGGAAAGCTGGAACAGAGAGTGGAAGTAGTATGATTGTGTAAACCTAGCAGCTCTTGGGCTTTAACAGATAATAAACAACCAAGCAGGCTGAAGCTGAGAAACAGCAGGAATTTACTTTCAGTTTGAATAGAAGAATTCCCTAGCCAGACTTTGATGGATTATAAATAACTTTGATGGTTTACTGTGGGAATTCGATCCCGGGGTCCAGCGCCTGCTGGACGGACCAGTGACGTACGTTAGCCTAGGCCAACGGACCTCGCGTTTGGTAGATAGGAAACACACGGACAACATGTTTCTTCAGGTTGAGTCAGCAAGCGAGAGCCCAGAAGGATCTGCGTGCTTCTCTTTTATTGGCATTTTGACATCATAGCAGGAGGTTCATAAAGGGCGGGTTTAGCCAGGAAATGAAACTTAAAAGGCATACCTTAACTTAACTCAGGAAATGGAAACTTAATAAGGCATAAAGAAACCTTAACTTAACTTAGGAAATGGAAACTTAATAAGGCATAAAGAAACCTTAACTTAACTTAGGAAATGGAAACTTAATAAGGCATAAAGAAACCTTAAGCTATTGAAATGGTTGCAACATCTCCACTGTTTTTATTTTTTAAAGTTCAATCTCTATCCTACTCGTAGCCATCATCTGCATCCTCCGAAACAGAAGAGGACAACTCCATAAGAATGCGAGATTCTTGCTTGGAGGCAAGAGCCACCATGGCTAAGTCTGATTCAGTATCGGAACAGTTGGAGTCCGTGTCAGACAGTGTCAGTAGGGCAACCTTTTCAAAGGGGTGGAATTTGGGTTTCAAGGGTTCATATATATTGTTTGAGGCAAGCATAACATCAATCTTAGAAAGATTAGAATCCAAACCATTCAAACGATCCTTGAGAAATTGCAAAAGGCGTGAAAAAACACATGGGCCAATCATACATAATATAAGCAAAATTATACAAGGTCCTAAAATAGCAGAAAGCAATGTAGTAATCCAGGGAGAGAAATTAAACATGCTTTGATACCAGGATTGTTGGGAGAACCTTTCCTGTTCCCTGTCTTTTAATCGTTTGCGTAACTCATTCATAGAGTCGCGCACAATGCAAGATTGATCAGAATAAAAACAACATTCTTCTTTTAAGGCTACACACGTTCCACCTTCCTTTAAAAATAAAAGGTCGAGGGCACGCCTATTCTGCAAAACTACTTCAGCAAGAGACGACAAAGAAGTTTGAAGGGCAGAAATTGAAGTCTCAATGCGGGAAAGATCATCATCTATTTCTAGACTAAGTTTTTATATTTGTTGTTGATTAACAATCAAAGCCGCAGCTCCAGTAGCTGCTCCTGCAGCACCTAATCCTAAAAGAACTGAAAGGGTTAGGGCTGTAACAAATTCACGTTTTGCATGTAGGTGGTATTCCGGTGGTTCCATAAGGGAAACAAAATCAGAGGGGGAATAATAAGTGATTCTAGGGACTAAGCGTACCTGAATACAAAAGGCATTTTGGCGTATAAGGACATCCCCTGATACACAGGCTGTGGCACCTGTAGAGCAAGCCCAGATGGAGTTGTTGCCGGGGATGAAGAATTGGCCCTTTAAGCTGGCAGAGATATTACCATTACTCAAGGTAAAAAGAGAGTTATAACCTGCCGCATTTACACTGCCCGATCTTTTCTGGGTGAGCCAAACATCACATTGGTATTTGCCAGTGGTGATATTAGCACAATATTGAGAATAATTTGCAGGAATGTTTCCCAAGCAACAACCATGTCCCATAATAGAAGTAATGGTAATAGACGTTGAGTTCCATCTGCAGGAGTCATCTTTTGTAGCATTCTTAATAGGTTCAATAGAGCCAACGGCGTCATAAAAGGGCGGAGTGGCTGATAGACAGAGCCAACAGTGGTCGGTTTGTGAAGAAGAATTAACAGCACTTTTTAGCAAAAAGGAAGAAGCATTGACAAGGTTAATCAAGGGATTAGGCATATTATGTACAACGGACTGTAAAAAAACAGGTTGAATGCTTTTGTTAGGACCTATAGGAGGGGAATGTGGTGACTGGATTGTGAGACGAATGGAAAAAACTCCGCCGTCGTCTTCAGAACCGCTCCATTCTCTACCACCCCAAGAATATCCGACAGCCCATTGCTCTGTAGTCAAAGTCTTTCCTTGGGATGTGAAGGTAATGTTCATTGGATTTTTCCGCTCACCACAGCAATGCAAATTAGAAGGGCAGGAAGGAGAAGGGGGTTTGCCATTACTACGGGTAATGGTGATATAATCATTTGAGCGAGGGGCAGTCCAGGATATAGCGCCCGTAGAAACACAAGACCATGAGGCACAGTATTTATCCAATAAAGTGCCACATTGATATTTTTCCTCAGGTGTCTTTGGTTCGGGACAAAAATACAGGTCCCACCATGTTGCTTCTAGTGGAGAAGGTGTGCACGAACCTTGTTTGTCCCAAATGTTAGTTTGGAGAGATTTTGAAGCAAATTTGTTGACCCCGGTACCCATTTCGGCAAAGTCAAAATGTAAGATAGGGAACCAGGGCCATATTGTGTATTTGGAGATTTGGAATAATACCTGATTTTCAAAGTCACGAACAGTCCATGTGTAGTTGAGAGGTCGATGAGGATTAGGATCAGGAGATCGTCGTCGTCGAGAATGAATGATGCGTTGGTGTGAGCGAGGTTGCTTTGTGGAATGAAAGTGTTGTAAGTGAGGTGAGGTAAAAGTACGGGCGGCCAGGTCTAGGAAGGAGCGGGGATGAGGAACAAAGTTGTAGGCAAGTAAACGAGGAGACAAAGGAGGTTTTGCATAGCTCGCCACTGATGTGAGTTCAAAAGAATGTGTAGTATAAGTACCATAGGATGAAAATCCAGACACATAATAGCGCCCCGTAGTCTCAGGGGTCACAAGAATAGCAAGAGTTATGTGACAAGGGTAATGAGCATAGGTGAGGGAAATAGAGGGAGATGGTGGAAGAGGAATGCCACGATTAGGATACTGAGAGAACACAAAGGGACAAAAGGATTGACCTCGGTCATAACAATGGAAAAGGGCAGTAGTATTGAGATCAAGAAAAGAAAAAACAGGACCACAATATAGGCCTTTATGAAAATTTAGAGGAATTCTCAGGTGCTTTGTCATCATGGGAAGGTGCAGTGTGGACATCATGGGGAAGGAACTTGTCAAGAGTGTCATCAAAGGCAGGGTCCACATGATTGATGCAAAAGTGTTGGACCCCTGGACAATATGGGTGGTGCAATATGCAGTTGTTACACCAATAACAGCACGTACATCCACACTCACAAAGGCAATGATGGCACATCCGATGGAGTCGGTGGGTTGTGTGGAGTGATGAAATATGGGCGAATACAACGAGCAGGGACCCACAAAACTCTGTCAGGTAGTTGAACTGCAGCGTAGCCTCTTCCCCAGGTGATGAGTTCGGCTGGACCTTTTCAAGTTGGATCCGGGAGCTGTCTGTAGTACACAAGTGGTCTTGAAGTTGGGACAACAGGTTTAATAAAGTGTCGAGACGCAGCAGACAAAGAAGGAGTGCCAGTGAGATTTAGAAAATTGAGAGTATACAGACAAACATTTAACACGTTTTGCAGTGCCGGGAGGTTTGGGGGGCATAAGCCCTTGGACCCCATGTAACGATCTAATGCATTTTTTAAAGTTTGATTTGCTCGCTCAACAATAGCCTGCCCTTGGCTATTGAAAGGAATTCCAAATTTGTGGACAATGGACCAGTGATGACAAAACTGTGAAAATTGTGAGCTGACATAAGCTGGGCCATTGTCTGTTTTTAATATTTTTGGACATCCCAGCACTGTAAAGGTACGAATACAGTGATTAATCACTTGTTTTGCAGTAACTTTTGATGTGATATCTGTTAAAGAGGAAGAGAAGAAGAGACTAGAACAGTCATAGAAAAACTCTTGGATTATTTTGTGAAAGACTGTTGGGGATACAGCTGGGCCTTTGTGGATTACAAATAAATTTTGATATAATATTTGTTAAAGAGGAAGAGAAGAAGAGTTGAAGACGTTTCATGAAGGACACTTTGGTCTATTTTATAAAAGATATTTAGAGACATAGTTGGGATTTTGTGGACTACAAATAATTTAATATAATATTTCTACATAATATTATCATAAAGAAGAAGAGAAGAAGTGTGTAGAACTATATTTAATAGAACTTTTTGATTAACATACTATAGGTTCTCTGGACAGAGGTTGTAGTAAGAGTGAAAGAGGGATCTGGTAGTGAGATTGTGGACATAAGGAATTTATTGAATCTATTGAATTTATTGAAGCTGGGAGGCAATTGGGTGGGGGACTGTTGAATAGCTGGGAGTGTGTTGTGAAATTGTTGGTTATTCTATTTGTTAATATTTAAAGATGAAGAAAACTACATCAGCCCACTCCTCAGCAGTATCAGCAGCAGCTTCGAGTCCGGCCAGTCAAAGATCTTTGGATAATATGTTGCAACAGGAAAGAATAAACGCAATGCAAGCGGAAACAAAAATGATGTTCCAATCGATTCAGGAATCAATAACCAAACTACATGAAGAGATGAAGGAAAGAATACAAAAAGTGGATGACAAAGTAGAAAATATGCAACAAATAATGACTAAAAATGAGGAAAGAATCAAGAAGATAAAAGAAAAATCAGAACAAACTGAGATAAAGGTGGAGGAAATGGATCAGAGACTGACCCAGGCAGATAAGAGCCTTGAGGGAACAGTAATATCCTTAGAAATGGAGAAGGCTGAATACTTCCTGAGATTTCAAAATATAGAAGAAGAGAAAGGGGAAGATCTTGCCGACAAAATGGGAGGGTTGCTGGCTGAACTGTTGGAGGTGAGCAAACAGAAGGCGCTATCTGAGATGGATGAAATTTTTCGGGTGCACACAAGTTATGCAAGAAGGAACAAACTCCCCAGAGAAGTACATGTTAGATTTTTGAAGAAGACGACTAGAATGGAAATATTTCAAAGAGTAAAAGGAAAGCCAATGGTTTACAAAGAGAAATAAATAGTTATCTTAAAACAGATACCTAGAAGAGTGAGAGATATAAGGAGACAATATCAATTTCTGGCAAGAAAATTGATCAAATATGATATAAACTTTAGATGGTTGATACCTGCAGGATTATTGGTGACCTGGCACGAGAAAAGATATAGGCTAGATTCAATAGAGAAGGCAATAGAATTTTATGACTATCATTTTGGTATGGAGGAAGAAAAGGAGAAAAGAGAGAAAATGGATTATAAGGGACAAGAAGAACCGATTGGAGAGGGAACTCTGCAGTTAAAAGAAAGTGAAGTGGAACAAAAAGAAAGAGCAGAATGGGAAGGAACCAGAGCAAAGGAACAGAGAGAAATAAGAACCACCAGGACGACTAGGCCTATTTATAAGTGAAATGATGGAAGAAGAAATTACTTTACTATCAGTGAATGTTAATGGACTGAACTCCGTAGTGAAAAGGAAAAAAATCTTTAATAAATTAAAAAAATTGAATTTAGATTTGATTTGCTTTCAAGAAGTACATATTAAAGATGAACACTACAAACTACTGGAAAACCCCAAAATTGGGAAATTATATGCTTCCTTAGCACAACAGAAAAAAGAGGGGTGGTTCTATACATTAAAGAAACAATAAAATCAAAACAAATCTATAAAGATGAAGAGGGGAGAATTTTGATGGTGGAAGCAATAATAAATTATAAACGGACATTATTAATAGCAATATATGCACCAAACAGTAACCAAGAAGTCTTTTACGAACAATTACACAAGAAAATTTTAGAAATGGAATATGATAATTGTATTGTGGGAGACTTCAATGCAATTGTTGATGTAAAATTGGACTATAAAAGTAGTAAAATAAATCAAAAAGTTAGGAGAATTTTACCAAAGACCTTTTTTTAAAATGGTGGAAGAAATAGGAATACAAGATGTATGGAGAGAATTAAAACCGGAGAAAAAACAGTATACCTTCTACTCTAATAGGCACAAATCATGGTCGAGAATCGACATGATATGGATGTCATCGGAGGTACAAGAAAATATACAGGAAATAGAACTGGAGCCGAATACCTGGGCAGACCATAACCCAATAAAAGTTAAATGGAAAGGACAAATAAGAAAACTAAGATGGACATTAAAGCAGTCAATATTAAAAGACAAGGAGTTTATACAAAGAATGGAGAAAGAAATGGATTTATTTTTTAAAGAGAATAAAAATGGAGAAACGTCCTTGCAAAATGTATGGGACACTGCCAAAGCGCATTTTAGAGGATTAGCCATCGCTTATATAGGAAGGAAAAACAAGGAGAAAAAGCAAAAACAAAAGGGGTTGGAAGAAGAATGTAAAAGATTAGAACTAGAACTACAGAGAGAACCGCAAAAACCAAATCTTAAAAATCAAATGGAATTAGTAAAACATAAATTAAATATATTAGAGAAAGGGGAATTGGCACAAAAAATCAAAGCAGCAAAACAGAATTTTTTTGAAAATACAAATAAGCCGGGAAGATGGCTCGCATACAGACTTAAAAAAGAGAAAGAAAAGAAGTTGATACAAAGATTGAGAGATGAGACTGGTACTATTCAATACCAAAATGAAGCTAAGAAAAAAATAATAAAGGAATTCTATGAAAAATTATATAGCCGAGAGAAAATATCAGAAGATAAAATAAAACAATACCTGGAAAAAGCTAAATTGCCAAAAGTGTCTGAAGAAGTGAAGACCATGCTGAATGAAAGAATAACAATGATGGAGCTAACAGAAGCAATTAGGAGACAAAAAAATAACAAAACACCTGGGCCAGATGGCTTACCGGCAGAATTTTATAAACACTTACAAGACACATTAGGCCCATCTATGCTCGAAGTCTATAATGAAGCATTGTCAGAAGCAAAGATACCTAAAACATGGACAGAAGCGAATACAACACTGATACCCAAAGAAGATTCTGATTTATTACAAATAAAAAACTATAGGCCAATATCATTGTTAAATGTAGATTATAAAATCTACGCTTCAATAATAGCAGAGATACTGAAAAGGTTCTTAAATGATTTTATACACGTAGATCAGAATGGATTTCTACCTAAGAGGCAAATTAAAAATAATATGCGGATGATCTTGAATACATTGGAATACTATGAGATGCATCCTGGAAAGCAAATGGCATTGATCTTCCTTGACGCACAGAAGGCATTTGACAATGTGAACTGGCAGTTTATGTTTTTACAATTAAAGTATATGGACTTTGGAGAGAAATTTATTAATACTATTAAGGCAATATACCATAAACAAACAGCAAAGGTGATTATAAATGGGGACTTAACAGAAAACTTTAATATAACTAAGGGTACACAGGCATTTGCTGATGACTTAGTGTTCATTCTAGAAGAACCACCAGAAACAGGACCTAAACTAATTGAGAAAATAGAAGAATATGGTGCAGTTGCAGGACTGAAAATAAACAAAGAGAAAGCTGAAATATTAGTTAAAAACTTTACGGACAAACAGAAAAGAGAATTTGCAAAGATGACGGATATGCATATTGCAAAGAAAGTTAAATATCTAGGAGTTCAATTAATAGCAAGATGTGTAACTATCAAAGAAGATAACTATGATAAATTGAAAGCGCAAATTAAAGTAGATTTGGAAAACTGGAAAAACCTACAACTGTCCTTGTTGGGCAGAATAGCTACAGTTAAGATGAATATTTTGCCAAGATTACTGTACCTGTTTCAGAAAATTTCAATAAGACTAGAAAAAAAAATACTTTGAAGAATTAAATAAAATGATATTAAAATTTATATGGCAAGGCAAAAAAGCGAGAATAAATGTAAAAATGTTACAAGATGCCAAAAATAGAGGAGGCTTTGGCCTTCCGGATTGGGAGCTATATTATCAAGCATCGGTACTCACGTGGGTGAAAGAATGGATTAATCTGAGGAACATAAGATTGTTGACGTTAGGCTTCCAGTTTGTCACGTGGCTGCCATGGACGGCTGGGAGATTTGCTCTCTCTCCCCCGTTCAATTTCACATCGCTGGGGGGCCCTGAAAAGGGCCGAAAGTCACCCCGAAGAGGCGACCAGCAAGGAGGGACTTTTGCTGGATCGCGGGAGAGCAGCAACTCTCCCGTTAGAGCTGGCGATCCCTCCAAACCGGCGGACGAAAGGACCGGCCATAGAAATATGGCTCGTCCCTAGGCTGCTAACAGCCAAAGTTGCATTTACCATCTAGCAACTCTAAAGCAGCGTGGAAGAGACTGGGTGAGATCTGCCTCTCTTACATCCTAATTACTTAATTACCTGCATAAGCTGCTAAAGTACTTTTCCCCCTGTGGTGAGGGAAGGGGGATTTTAGCCCTCCCTCCAGAAACAGCGGCAATCAAACACTTGGGAGTTTAAAACATTGGAAAAATACTGGGATCCTAATTAGAATTCTATTTCCTAAAATTGGTGGATTATAAGATTTGTAACTTTCTACTCTCTATTTTTTTCTCTCTGATTTTTACTCTATTATTGAAGATTTGGGGTTCCCCCCCTAAAATAAGGGGGGGAACTGAAAAGATCCAACTAACTCTGAGATGACATCTGGTGGCTAAATTTGAGACTGTAACCTGCTATTCTTTAAGAGAGACTTGTTGACAGCTTTGAAAATAGATAAGATATAAAGCAACCTTGAAGCACCAGCTGCAAGAAACTCAGCTCAGCTCTTCACTTGGTGGACTTTCTGACTGTAAGTTTTTTTTTAGTTTAATATACTACAATGGAAGAAGAACAGGAATGGATTTCTCCTACAGACGAAGAACAGGAACAAATTCTTTGTATGTTAAAAGCGATTATCCAAACTCTCCGTATAAGTCTGGATATGCAAACTCGAATTATGACTTCAACCAAAGAATTATCTATACAGAATTCTATAGAGAAAGTGAAACAACCAAATGCTATGACAGAAGACTTAGATACTCAACAAACACAGATAATGGAAAACACAAAAAAGAAACTGATAGTAGAGAACAAGGAAAGGACTTTTCTAATAAACCAGAAGGAATTTGAAGATAAAAAAGAAAAACAGATGAAAGAGAAGATAAATACTTCGGGACAACTGCATCGAACTGGAAAAACAAAGAGACGACCTGCTAAATCAGCTAGTCCTCTTAAGAAAACATCAACTGGATGCTTTTATCAACATCAAACAATAGCCACAACAATACAAGGAGATCTTTTTGATGATTTAAAAGCAAAGATACGAAAGATGACTTGGCAAAGAAAAAAAGCTAGAATAAGACTGAAAAGGACTGGGGTTTAGATTTACACATGAGATCTAAAATAGAATATATCCAAATGGATAGAATATGTATTCTGAACATAAGATATTGTAACAATTTGAGATAAAGAAAATTTTGGTTGTATAAAATCTAGAAATATAAATATTGAAATAAGAATATTATATTGTTTTATTAGTTTGTTAAGATGGTAGAATTTATATATAAGGTGTGTATTTTAAATATTAGATTGTATGAGGAATTGTGATAAAGGAATTGTGCTTAATCAAAAACTTGGAAAAAAATATTAAACGTTAAATTAAAATATTAAGGGAAAATTAACTATCAGGACACTGATTGGCTAAAAGTTTGAATGTTTAAAAATAACTAAGATTTGAATTTAAGATATTGTTATGAGTTGAGACAAAGGTTAAGTAAAACTTAGAAGTATAAATACTAATAATTAAATTTGTATATTGGTTTGTGGTACAAATGCTGACGGGTTTTTTTTCCTTTTTTTCTTTTTTTTGGGGAAAGGAAGGAAGGAAGGAAGGAAGTAGAAGGAAGAAAAGAAAAAAATTATTAGCCCCAAATATGAGATAGGAGACTTAGAAATTGGGGTCATTTAAAATTTGGAAATGATAAAGATTAAACGTTAAATTTAAATATCAATGGGAAATTAAAGTTAAGAAAAACTTACTAGGTTATTGTCTAAAAAGATGGAATGTCAAATCAATTAAGATATGTATAGACTGAAGATTATTGATGAATACTAGAAAGGTATTTTTTGTTTGATTGATAGAATAAGAACTGTATTGGTCTGAATATGAGACAGTAGATATTATGGGGGAAAGAGAGGGAATTAGTTGTTGTAATACTTTGAGATTTGTACTGATGATATTCAAATGTAATGGAATTACTGTGCCCAGCCGCCACGCTACTTTTCAAATATGTAAATGTAATATTGGAAAATTAATAAAAAACTTGGGGGGGGGAAAGATTGTTGACGTTGGAGGGTCACAATCTTCAATTGGGATGGCACACATTTTTATGGTACGGGAAGAGTGAGATACATAGCTACTTTCAAAGACATTATATTAGGAATGCATTACTGCTAGTATGGACAAAAATTAAAGAACAACAGTATTTGAAAATACCAGTCTGGTTATCTACAATGGAGGTGTTAATACATCTTATAAGATACAATATATATTAAATGAAAAGGGGGAACTTAAAACTAAACAAGAACTTAATAGACTAGGGATTGACCTATCATGGTGGCCACAGTTACAGATACAATCCAGATATGAAAAAGACAGGAAGATATACGGTTTTTATAAAGAGCCAACTGAATTGGATCAGATACTAATGGGGATAGATGAGAAATTAATTAAAAGGACATACAATTATTTATTAAGTACTAAATTGGAAGAAGAACAAGTAAAGGTGACAATGGTAAGATGGGCTAAGAATTTTGGCTATACAATAGAATTAGATAAATGGCAGAAATTGTGGGACAGAAACTATAAACTTACAATGTCAACAGCGTACAAAGAAAATCTTTATAAAATGTTCTACAGATGGCATCTTTCACCTGCAAGACTAGCGAATATGTACAAAGATAAATCTGTTAAATGCTGGAAATGTAATCAAATACCAGGTTCGTATTATCACATGTGGTGGACATGTCCCAAAGCAAAAAAATATTGGAATAAAATACACCTATGGTTGGAAGCAATGATAAAACAACATATAGATTTAAAACCAGAGATATTTTTATTGGTTATGTTACCAGGAAACTATAATAAAGGTAATACTTACTTAGTTTTACATATATTAACAGCAGCTAGGATAGTATATGCACAATTTTGGAAAAAAGAAAAAACCCCTACAGAGGAGAATATAATTTAAAAAATACTCAAATGCACAGAAATTGGTAGGTTAACGTTAAAAATTAAAGAAAAAGAAGAAACTGAATTCTATATGACATGGGACTTATTTTACCAAAGGTTAGCTGATAAAAACAGAGGATAGAAAGTTGGAAATATGAGAAAATGTGGATTATGTGAGGACGATTTATAATGCAGTAGTAAATACTTTGATCATTATACAATTAATGTTAATGTGGGAAATACTATTTTTAATAATGATTGCTACCTCCTAGTATATGATTGTATTTTGATAAGATTATTACGAATGTGATGATTATTATATTCTAATACTTGTATACCTAGACAACACACTGTTCAATACAGAAATTGAATTTTTGAAATAATAATAATAATAATAATAATAATAATAATAATAATAATAATAATAATAATAATAATAATAATAATAATAATAATAATAGAACATGTACATTACGCTGAACCAAAAATGATATCCCACCGTTGACTACAGCTTATCTTTCCCCAATCAACAATTTTCAAGAGCTTACTGGGATGCTAATTAACTAATTACGCAGAGCAACATCTCCCCAGCAGAGTTCAAAGATTTCTTCCCAATCATGGTGTTCGATGTAAGTAAGCAGAGCGAAAGAATAAAATTGTTTGTAGACGTTCAAATCAAAGGCAATGAGGAGGTACCAGCCGGGACAGAAGGTTTTGCGGTGGTTATTTCAGACAGGATGCTAAACTTTCAGTCTGATGGGTCAAAGTTGTCGGTAGTGTACTGAGATTGTGGTGGTTAGAGGTTTCCAAACCTAAATAGGATTTGAAAACATTACAGTTTCTCAATCAATAGTGTGACACTCAGGTTCAAATTACCAACATCATTATGATTTCGCGCTGTAACTTTAATGACAACATCGTGGGATAGGTTTAATGCGTGGGTAAACTCGAAATGATTTTTAATAAAACCTGCGATTAAACTCGATTTGGTCTTGTGAATCATCGTGGCGAGCTCAATTTTTGCCTCTTGGTTTGCTGTTTTACCGAAAAGCGAAAGACTCCAGAAGCCGGGTTTAAGATAAATTGTATCGGTAGTGATTTTGAACAACGAGCTAAAACGCAGTTTGCAAGCGGCATTTAGGCTGACTGCCTGCCAGGTCGTTAGCGGGCTAGAAGATTCAATACTGCCTGTGTAGAGGTCGCATGTGAGCGTGCTATCCACATAGTTTTTTGTTGCCGCATCTTGACCGTTGCTAGGCTCTGAGAGGAACGTGAGACGATGGTCATGCTAATGTCCTTATGGATCTTTATGATTTGTGGGATGTCGGTAGAACCGAACCAGCACACATTTCGGTTGGCGGCTCGGACCAGAAATCCATTTGTGGTTTCCAGAGTAACTGGCATCTGCATCTTTGGCGGTACGGCAATGGTAAAAAATGTAACTGGTTTTGCAAATATCCCAACACAAGGGCAAATCCTTTCCCAGGTGTGAGATCTGTACAGCCCAGATGCCTGACTGTGTCAGAGCCGATACTCAGGTGCAGGTTGCTGGTCATTGTATCTCCAGTCTTTGAAACTTTGTTAGTAGCGTCCACATAGCTCTTAGTTGCGACATCTTACGCATCGGTTGTATCTGCTACATTAACGATCTTGTGAGAATCCAAATCAATATTGTCAGTTGCGGCGTTACCGCCATCACATCTTAGAAACGTATTATTAACTTGTGATAAAGTAACTCCTCCAGAAACTATTTTTTGTGAGTCGCCGGTATCTGTTCTTCCGAATTTGTCGACGGGCATTTTATATATACTTTATTTTTTTAATACAACGTATTTATAATCTCCTGAAATTTGTAGCTGTCTGTTCTGTCCCAGCCTAAGTGAGTCCTTGTTATGCTCACAAGAGAAACCCCTCTTCCAAGAAACAGGCAGGAACCGGAAGAAAAAACCAACCCCTTTTATTCTCACAGACCTGAGTCAATGTCCAAGGCAAACAAACACAGTCCACAGAAACTCAATCCTCAACACGAATGGTTGCCTTTGGCAACCAGCACCTCCCACACCTTCCCTTTTATAATTCAGCCAAGGCATGGCTTCCTAATGCCTTCTCCTTTGCCTTTGGAGCCGCCCCATTGCATTCCTCTGTCCTACTCGCTTCTCTTGCTTGTGCATTCGTGCATCCGGGATTTTTCCCAGCTGTTCTTCATCACTGTCCAACTCAGGCTCCCAGCACAGCTGTGTCTCAGCCTGAGCGCGAGTAGAGGGGCCAAGCTCCTCGTCCGACTGTAAGTCTTGGAGCTCCTCAGAGCCTTCCTCTGACTCTAATGTCACTCCAGGCCCTTCCTCCTGATCTGATTCCTCAGACTCAGCTGCCGGATCCACTGGCTGGCGAGGAATCACAACACTATCCCACACCGCAGGACCCTTCCCCCGGGTCTGCTGGGCCGGATGCGGTCATGAAGGGAACTGTTCGTGGAACGCTGTCACCAAGGCAGGGGCATGGACGGTGGTCGCATCCTCCCAGGTGAACTCCTCTGGTCCATAGCCCTTCCACTCAATCAAGTACTGAAATCAGCCTTTCAGCCAACGGGAGTCTCGAATACTGGCGACCTCATACTCGGGAGTGCTGTCTCTGTCATGTTGTTCCAGTGGGGGATGTTCTGATCGGCGGAGTGGACACGCCGGTTGTTCTGGGACCAACAGAGACCGGTGAAAGACTGGATGTACCCGTAACGACCGTGGCAAAGTTAACCGATAAGTGACCGGGTTGATGACGGCTTCAATAGGGAACAGTCCTAGGTACCGGTGGTCTAGTTTCTTGGCAGGTCGGTTTGACAGCAGGTTCCTGGTTGACAGCCACACCAGATCTCCCACCGTTAATGTAGGCATATCTCACCTCGACCGATCGGCAACCTTCTTGTAATCTGCCTTGGCCTTATCTAACTGTCGCCACACCAATCGATAGATAGCCCATAACTATTCGTTAGCTGCGGGAACTGGCGAGTCGAGCTGCGAGAGGGGAAAAAGCCGGGGATGATACCCCACATTGGCCAGGAACGGTGTCATATGCGTGGAGGTGTGCTGTGAGTTGTTAAACGCGAACTCAGCTACCGCAAGATAGTCCGCCCAATTGTCCTGTTGCTGATACACATAACAGCGCAGGTATTGTTCTAGGATTCCGATTACTTTCTCGGTCCCACCATCAGTTTGTGGATGATGCGCTGATAGGCAGATTTTTACGTCTAGGGCCTTCATCAACCCCTTCCAGAAACGGGGCCATAAATTGAGCCCCTCTATCTGAAACGACCCTATCAGGGAGGCCGTGCAGCCAGAAAACCTGCTGGATGAACATGCGAATGGTGGCGTGGGCTGACGGCAAGCCACAGCAAGGAATGAAATGTGCCATCTTGGTCAGCATGTCCACCACCACAAACACTGTTGTGAAGCCAGAAGACGGGGGCAAGTCTGTCAAGAAGTCCATGGACACTACCCCCCAGGCATCGGCAAGGGCTGAAGTAGACCTGGTGGGGCCCCCATCGCTGACTTGGCCTGCCTACACTGTATACAAGACATGATGTAGGCCTGGACATTGTGTCATACTCGGGGCCACCAGAATGTACGGGAGACCAGGTTCAGTGTCTTGAACAGGCCAAAATGCCCCACCGCCGGATTATCATGACATTGGGTGAGAATGAGCCCTCTGAGTGGCCCTCCTGGAACATAGAGCCGATCATGATATTTCAGGAGTCCATCCGTGATGGTCCATGGGGAGTCTGGTCCCAACTCCTCCCTTCGTTGAGCCACCCACGCTGTCAACGCTGTTAATATAGGATATTATTGCTATGACAAGATATGTAGAACTGTCTGGTATTTTTAGAGTTAATTCAGAAGGCAGAAACGGAAGGAGGAAAGCCCGGGAAAGAAACGGAAGTAAATCTTTGGCCTCCAGCCTAATTGGAAGATGCAATTCATGACTGTAAAATAAGGGAGGGGTGTAGCAAGTAAAGAAAGACGGCCAGCCAGAGAAATTCAGTTTCTGGCATCCATCCATGTAAGTGCCAAGGTTATTTTTGCAATAAATGGATTCTCAGAGGTAAGGCCTCATGTTTCTCATTAAATGCAATCTTCCTGTGGAACCATAACATCATGCCAGAAACTGAACCCTTTTCAACCAATTGGAGGTCCATTATCCCCACCTCTTTCTCTGAGGCTGGAGTGAGAATGAGAAGAATTCAGGGGGAGGACAATCTATCATGAAACGGGAGTTTGCTAAATACAGCCCGGCAGCTGCTAATATCCCAGAGGGAGAGGTAACAGACAGCATGCTGTGGGAAGATGAATTTGGGCAGACGAATGAAAATCGGTGGACAAACGGACAAACTGCCACTCAAGGCCTGGGTGAGTTACTGGAAATATCTCAAAACCCAGGGGAGAGAGGCAGAAACCCACCCCTGAAAAAAGAAGCCTACAGCCCCTCCAGTTCATATCAGACAGCCTTTCAGACCCTGTCTTCCTCTATCAGGGACCCCAGCCCTGAAGAGAGAGGGAATCCATGTCTGAGGCCTCTGCAACAATGGGGAGTATGGCATTTGAAGCAGGCAGGGAGCAGACGACATTTGAGCTCACCACAGCCGATAGGGACCTTGCAACAGATAGGGGTGGTGCAGGGCCCAGGAGGTCAGCAGCTAGAGGGAGGATGGCCACAACAAGGAGATTGGCCCCAGCCCCTGAACGTGCAACCCCTGGGCATAAACCAGCAACCAGGATGGGGCCGCCAGCAGCAGCAACAGCCACAGTGGGGGCCCCAACAACATATAATTACTCCATTCAGAGCAACCTTCGATGGGGACCCAGAGAAACTGATTTTTTTCCTTAACCAAGTACGCTCGCACTTGAATAGCTGGGCTTATCTCTATCCAGACCCAGGGGCTATGGTCGATGTGATTGCGTCTGGCCTAGAGGGAGACGCATCCGAATGGCTGAACAATTTATATAATGAGCAAGCCCCAGAATTGGAAGACCCCCAACTCTTCCTCCTGGGTCTGAAAGAAAGATTTGAGGACCCATCCCTGGGCTTAAAAGCAAGAGAACAAATCCACAAAATAAAACAAGCCGGCAGGCCTGCCCTGGAGTACGTGCGAGAGTTTCGCAAGATAGCAGGTCGGATAGAGGGGTGGCCAGAGCAGTCCCTAATCCATCACTTCATTGAGGGATTAGATGATCACCTCTCCCAGGCCTGCATTATTCGAGCAGTACCTGACCGACTACACGAGTGGTACCAGACGACGGTGAAGCTAGATGTTCAGCTCGCCCGCTATAAAAAGCCTTCCCCACCTGAATCTGAGCAGCAACCAGAGCAATCCGAACAACAATCACCCCCACGAGACCCTCCGGCTACCACGATGACTGAAAGAACCGGGCCACCCGCAAGCGCGTCAATAAAGTGTTTCCAATGCGGAAATAAGGGACATCGAGCAACAAACTGTCCAGTCCCCTACCCCCAACTGCAGAGTAGTCCGGAACCAGCGACGAAAAGGAGACCTGCCCAGCAGCTAATGAGAGAAAAACCCAACTGGGCCACGCAAGCACCTGTTACCCAGATTACACCTCCCACACAAGAGAATGCCGGGACTCCAGGTGGACCCGCCCCCGCTCTACCCTCCTTTGACGGCAACGACAAAGGGGAGAATGACCCGATGGTGAGTCGACAAATCCCATCTTTTTCACTAGCCGCCAAGCTTACAATCCCTAAGTCG